>PVHX01031635.1:0-14684 GCA_004024805.1 Geosciurus inauris | reverse complement strand
TTTCCCATGTCTTCCTGTGGTTCTAACAATAGATGAGGACTGAGTTGTGGGTATATCCTGGCTCAGAGGAGAGGAGAGGACTATTTTGGTGACTGCAGATCACTTGGGTCAGACAGAGACAGAAGATGCAAGAACCACAGTAGGAGATGACAGCAAATCTTTGGTGTATGGGAAAAACCAGAAGTGATTTGAGTCTGGCTCAGGCTGTCATACTTGAGATACATACATCTGGGGAGTAGGGGAATTTGAGAAAAGGTGATTAGTTGGAGAAGGCATGGGGTGTGTCTACTCATGTTTGTCATGGGAGAACCTTTGGACCAGGAAATGATCATGTTGGGGGAATCATCAGTTCCTACTAGCTCCTATGACTTCCCTGAATGTGGGGCATTCTGCTGCCTGATTTATGGAGAGTTGTATAGTCTCCTGAAAATCAAGTAGCAAAGAAAGAGGAAATGTTAAAACTATACTATGATTATCCTAAGTGTTAAGGGATAGAGTTGGGATTTTTCTATACGTTGTATTTCTAGTGAGATTATGCTAACCAGTAAGACAAACATGACCCACAAAGGAATTGGGTCCATGACCTTGGCATTATTAATTCCTTTGGTTAGTATGATATACTTCCTCATTAACCCAGAGAGCCTGTCTGGATGAAATGGAGATTCTCTTCTAATCACATGTTTTGTTACCTAGGGGTCCTCTTCTACGGGGTAGACTATCATCCATGAAGTTGACTCCCTGTGCTGGAAAAAAGATGCTCTTTGGGGGATGGGTAAAGTTTCAAAGGTTCTGTAACCAATGATTCTGCATCATATAGGGCCTCTTAGAGGCCTCAGAGATTCAGGTGGCATCCTCCTGTGATGTGTGTATGTGTGCGTGTGTGTGAGTGAGAGACAGACAGATGGACAAACAGAGTAGCTGAACTGTAGTATGGGGTCCGTATATTCATTTCAAGTTCTTAGAAATGTGTCCTGAGGTTGACTGAGGGTAGTGAAAAGAAAATGTGGAGACCAGGGTGGGGATGCAGGGAAAGAAGGAGGAAAATTGGGGAAGAGTACCAGACAAGACAGAAGATAGGCCAACCCTCCTCATTTGCCATTTTCTTGGCCCATTTTTGGTGGATGTCTCCATCTGGATTAATGAAGCAAGTGGGAGCTAGTTAATGCCATGGAACAAAATTGGGTGGGGTAGGGTAGTATCCAGGAGGGAAAAAAAAAGCTTCACCTTCCTCCACCTAATGTGCACTGATATCACTAAAGTTGCTGTATCATTTGACACACTCTACATCCAAGTCTGTTTGCAGAGTGATGGTGGGTATGCCTGCCCCATCTTTATTATCACAGATGATGTGAGAATGAATTAGGCAAACAGGACAATGGCGGTGCATGATTTTTAAGCTGTTTTTAAGCCCTGATCCCTTCTCTACTCTGACCTTATTTCTAGAAGTTCACAAAGAGGCTTCACAAGAGGATTTGAACTATCAGATTGAGACGGTCTTGTGGCTGTAGTACATTTGACTGTGATTTCAAGTTCTTGTTGAATGCAGAGATAGTATTATATGCCAATGATAGTGCCTTTGAGACCTTCTAAACTGTGTTACAGGCCAGGCACAGCCCCACACCAGGGCCTGACACTCACAAAGGGAACTTCATGGGTGTACTTCTCAGGAGCTTAATCCAGCCTGGTTACTTAGATGAATGCCCTCATCATCTTTTTTTTTTTCCATTTGACTCCAATTTTAATGTCATCTGGCACACAAGTCTTCTGAGGCACATTAAGGTGCCTCTCCACATCAGGTCAACTTCTACAGAAGGGTAACAGAGATTTGTGCACAAAATGTACATTTGGAAAAACCTAACTATATAAGAATCACACAAGAATTGGAGGATCCTTCAGTGAACTCAGATTTAAGATATCAAGAGCTGCTACTTATTTTGCATATATAGCAACTCTCTTGGAATGTAGAATATCTGTTTCTTCTTCAACACAAATACTACTGTGAAATCTATAGGTTTATGTGGATACTAATAGTCTTTCATTAATTTTTAAAAGATCCTGGCCTTTTAAAAATCCTTCTTTTAATTAAGGCCATCTTCTTAAATTTTAGCATATTGCCTCATCATCTTTGCCTCTAGAATCAGAAAAGATGTCTATTGCTTCAGTTCCTTAACTGTTACCTTCTCCTAGAAAGTAGAGAGCATCTGGGGGTGTGGGATAGAAATCCATTCAGAGATATACACAGAATGAGGGAGGGTGGTATAGCAGAACAGTGGGTAGTATGTCTGGCTAACCCTTTGTGTACATACCACTTTAGGCCCCACTGACCTGTTATGTATAATACACCTGGCACTCTGTTGAGATCCACATTTTTCTCCCTGAAGTGAAAAAGGTCAAGCTTGGTTTTCTCTCTCCAAAACCTAGGACAAAGAAAATAATTCAACTCCAGTTGGAAGACACTTGATCATTGTCCCTTAAAATAATTAAAATGATTTTTCTTCTTCCTCTTTCCAACCCCCTCCCCAGGAATTTTTTTTAAAAAGAAAAGAGACACTCAAACTTGAGATTGGTAGTTACGGAGTGATTGTCTGGAGGGGACATCAGGGTTTTTATAGTTTAGCTGCTTCAGAACCACAGGGAAAAGATGCTGACCCATATATGAAAAGTTAATAAAGAACCACAGAAATTACATGAAAGGGCTATTCTCCCTGCCAGCCCTTTACCCTCAAATGCCAAAGGGCACACCTAACTCAGACTAATACTGTTCTTGGTGGAGAATCTCAGAGTGGGGAGAGATTTTTGGAAGTTACCTAGTTTAAGACCATTTCAGGAACCTCTGGTATAGTGGCCCTGAGTCTGTTCTCCAGTGGTCATAGGGGAACTTGCTCCCTTCTAAGAATGTCTGTTTCATTGTTGGAAAGTCTTGACTGTGGGTAACATCCTCAGGTTGAACTGAAGTCATTTTCTCTCTGCCTGTCACTTGTAGGTCCAAGCTTTACCTTTTGCAACCACACAGAACAAAGATACTTTCCCTTTTTTAGGACAGTCGTTGGGAGAACTAAAAACAAAGATGATGATGTCGTGTTGTCTCAGTTCTCTAGGCTGAAGAACTCCAGTTATTCAACTATTTCTTAGGGGATCTGGGATTCAGCCTCCCCTCCTGATTCCTTCTTCTCTCGATTCACTCTAGTTTGTCTATATACTCCTCTTAAGTTATGGAGTCTATAGCAGAATAGAATGGGATAACTAAGGAGAGTGACCAAAGCTACTTTATTTCTGGTACTGAGAATCAAACCCAGGGCTTCATACATGCTAAGCATGCACTGCACCATTGAGTTACACCCCCATTACTGGACCATTCTTGTTTAAAATATAGCTAAAGATCATTTTGGCTCTTTCTGGGGGTCCTGTATCAGACAAAACTTTTTGGTGAAAATACTGGTGCTGCTGCCAAGGCATACTTGCCTAAGACCTCTACATAGGCCTCAGAGGACCACCACATAATTGCTTTGTGAGGGACACGTTTTAGATTTTTTCCTGCCCCCTAGCCCAGGCCAGCCTTGAGAAAGGCATTCTAGGGGAGATGAGAGAGAAGACATAAGCCTTGACTTCAATGAGCATATATGTTTATACAAAGAGGTTATTAAGTTACAGAGGAGGAATTTGTATAATAGAAGAAGGAAGTAGCATTTAATGAATAGTGTCAAAGTCAGAATTCCAGATTTTTTTCCTTATTTTTTTTTTTTTTTTACCTCTCTGAACTTAATTTTCCCCTTCTGGGAAAAATAGTTGTCTCCAAGATTGAAAATGTTAACCATATGTGACATATAAGCAGTCTCCAAAGTACACAATCCCTATGTATGATTTTTGGAGACAGCTGTCTCTGTCCCCATGCCCTGTCAGGTATCTGTCTCTGTGCATACTGCCACTGGCACTGATTACAAAGGCTTCTGCAATCCTGAGGTTCTGGGGTTTTCTATCTGGATCTGGAATAGAGCCACTGCTGCTGAAGGTCTTGAAAAGACATCCTTGCCTGTTCATGTCCCCACATTTACCAATTGTCACTTGAGCTGGGAAAATACCTTTCTTTACTACTAAAGTCCTGATCAGGGAGTGGATGGGAGTAGGGCTTAATCCTCACTATTTTTGAAGGATGAGGAATCTAGGGGAAAGAGAGTTGAAGTCTAGGAAACAAGTCCCCACTAACAAATGGCAGTTTATAGTGGTTAGTTTCAGAACAATTCTGGAGAGTCCTATTTAATCCATAGAGTACAAGTGATGAAATTGCACAAACTAAACATCATTTATAATATTGTCTATAAAAATGATATTCAAACTCCAAGCTTATTTACCAAAAGGTATTTTTTGAAAATAATCCATCCATAAGTTAGGGACCACACATTCTCTAAATAGTTATATTACACAGATCTGGGTGAGCTTGGGATTTCTACTACTATCCTTGCCCAAAGTGCTCATATCTTTGATGCTGGAACCAGATGAGTGTGCATGGTTACATTTCCCCAGAAACTGAAATCCAGGCTTACCTGAGAATTATCTTGCAATCAATAAGTGACCCTTTTGTATTGGTTATATTGGTTATGTTGGTACTGAGACCACTTGCACTTAGCTTCTATAGAGTCAAATATTTTCTTTCTTGGTGGTCCCTGATCTCCCTTTAAACAGATTTCGATTAAAAGTCATTGATGAATAAGTTGAGATACTATTTTTTCCTAGCTGAATTTTATATTATGAGGACTGGCATGGAGGAGATGTTTGTCTCCTTACAGTCCTTAGCCCCATCCACTGTAAATAGGCCAAGTGGAAAGATTGTCATGTGCATTAATGTTGCAATGGATGATCCGTTCTTCCTCATATCACACTGGCATGTTTATTTGGGCACATGGCCATCTTGGCTGGGCACTGAATTTGCAAGGATCAAGATGACTGGATCTCTCAAAGTGAGCTAACCCCTCCCCTTTGACTTCACTTCCACACCCTCCTCTTTCAGTGATGGCCATGTCACAGAATGAGTACTGCCTTGTGGCAAAAGAGACACATTTTCCATGCATCCAGGCTGTTCTTTCATGTCCAGTCTTTGGTTCCCAGCCCCCACCCACCCACACCAGTTGCTTGAGGCCTACATTTTGGACTGTCTCATTCAAGTGCCATTGACTCTTTGTTCATTCATTGGCTGCCCTGCCCTCTGTACAAAACCCAACTTTTTTTTATTTGGTCACAGTGTGCCCTTCTAGTCTGCTGTACCAGTTATGTCCCTCTTGGCTCAGCCGTGCTTCCGGTTGGTAGGGGGTAGAGAAGCTCACAAAGTTGAAGATGATGAGTTTGAAAACACTCAGCAAATTATAGCAGAATCAGAGGGAAGTTTTCTCACACTGTATCTCTTTCTGTCTGGTTTTGGTGAAGGACAGGACCATTGTCATCTCACATTCCTTATGATCTCTTATCAGTTTGAAGAATAATCTCAGCATGTCCCTGTGCCTCCATGTACCCTTCTATTTCTTCTGAGACCCTCCATGGGGCAAGTTTCTGCTTTAGTGAAGGCTTGCTAAGGGCTCCAAGGTCTGAGCTGTGGAAGTGCAGAGGTGACTGACAGTAAGTAGGCAATTCCCACAGTGCATTTCTTTTCTCCACACTGCTGCTTCCTATCTTTCCAGAAGTGGCTGTTTCCTGGTATGTTCTCAGGCACGGCATGGTCTGTTAACTTTCACTCAAGTCTTTTAATGTTACATCTATGAGGAATGCGGGAGGTGGGACTCATTTGACAGGATCAAGGGTTAAGCCCAGGGACGAACAGACCCTTTGTAAGATCATCTGTCCCCCACCCAAATGTCACTCAACAAACTCCTAGCTGTATGGTCTTCTCTCTTCCTGAGCCTCTGGCAGGAACGTTTTCAATGGTTCTCCTGTACTGCCTTTCATGGTCTATCAGAAACTGATTTTTGTTTTGAGGGAGGGGGTTGGAGGTGAGATGAGGTAGAGGTAGAAGTAAAGCTGGTTTGACTAGTTATTCTGGAAAGGGGTTAGAGGCTCATGGCTGCAGCCCCATCTTTGCTTATGAGAGGATGACAAGCTAAAGCCTTGCCTTTGTTGAGCTGTCTCTCTGTTTTCCATTTCTTTTTGTTTGTGTTTGGTTTAGGTAAAAGCCCCCCTGAAATGTACAGGTAGGTGGCTTTTAATGGCATCTTATTTCTGATGGAGAGGGCGAATGATGACATCTTGGAGCCTGAGGGGGTGAGGAAGTATTGAGTCTAACTCTCTCATGTTCTTTGGAGGAATTGACTGAGACTTTAGTGCTCTGTTGATTTCAGTTGGCAATCAAGAGGAATCAGAACAATAGACTGAAAAGTGGATCATGGGAGGATCTGGAAACTTCTAAGACTTCACTGAGTGTAGGTAATCTAGTTTGGGTTGGATCTCAGTGACCTCTTGAACCCAAAGAGTGGCCAGGGCCTAGACACGGTGCAATCAGAGCTGTAGTAGACCTGCTCTGTGGCACATAAGGCTACTTCTAGATGTTTTACATGGACTGTCATTCAATTTTTACAGTAAAAATTTTAAGTAGATATTGATGTTCCAGTTGTGCAGATGAAGGGATGGAGGTTCAGGAGTGATAGATTCTAAGTCACTCAGTAAGTGGGAGAGCTGGCATTCAAATTTATTTATGTTTATTTTTGTAGTGCTGGGATAGAACCCAGACCAGGAACTTGCACATGTTAGGCAAATGCTCTAGAACTGAGCTACACCCATGGCATTCAAATTTACTTATGTCTGATTCCAAATCCCAGGGGTTTTTATGATACCATATTTACACAAGTTAAGGAAAGAAAGGGGGAGAAAAGAGGAGTGGGCAAATGAAATTTAATTAAGAAACTGATAATATTACCAATAATCACCCCTTAGCATTTTTTGTTTTAATTCTCAAATCAGAGTAAGAGAACTGGGCTAGGAGTGTGTGTTTTTTCCCTGCAGCACTGGGGATGGAACCCAGGGCCTCCTCATGCCTAGGCAAGAGCTCTACTGGTGAGCCACACACCCAGTCCTCAGAAGACCTGAAGTTTCCTTTTAACTCTGCCACTCAAGACTTTCATGATCTTGGGCAAGTCATTTCCCTGTTTGTGTCTCAGTTTTCCTATTTGCAAAATGAAAATAATAAAACTTGCACCATTGTCCAATAGGGAGAGAGAATCATTTTATCCTTGATTGCATATAGATGTGATTTTTTAAAATAAAGTGTTTCACAGATGTCCCTTATTGAACAGAAATTCTCCTAAGAGAATTTTGAACTTAAAAAAAATGAGTGTTTTGAAGTTAACTGAATCTTTGGGAGTTGTGTAAAATAGCAGGACACCTTTAGCATGATGTCTGCAGCTGCCAGAAAGAGGAACACCAGACATGATTTCTGGCTAATTTCCAAACAGCCAGCACTTTAAAAGACTATGCTAAACCTTGTTTGGCTATCCTAAGAGCTCTCAATTAAGCCTCCAATCAATCAATCAATCAGTCAATCAGTCAACCAACCAGTCAACACAGATTTGTTGAGCACTTTGTAAAGTGCCTAACCCTAAAGTAGAGAATTCAAGAGATGACCACCATAGAAGACCTGGTCCCTAGATTCTCAAAGAGATGACAGGTTTGTTGAAGAGTGGTATTTATTGCAAGCCCAGGGAACAAAAGCTTTAAGTGCTGAAGCCATGGGATAGGATCTAAGAGCAATCTTTATTCAGTGGGAAGAGATTTCATTGTGGGTTGATGTGGTTAGGAGCTTGGTGGGAAAATGAAGAAGCATTGGAGCTGGGCCTGGAGGGTTACATGGGATTTAGGTAGGCTAGGGAGGAAGAAGGGTGTTCATTGCAAAAATAATAAGCACTACATATCCTAAAGACACAGACAGGAGTCTGAAGCCAGTTTGTTCACTCCACGTTGAACTGATAGCCTAAAGACATAGTTTGTGGTGTTTGTTCATTTATTCACTTATTTTTTTATATCTTTATTTTATTTGTTTATTTTTCTAAATGGTGCTGAGGATCAAACCTAGCGCTTCATGCATGTGAGGCAAGCACTCTATCGCTGAGCCACAATCCCAGCCCCACTTATTAATTTATTCATTAATTTTATTGAATGCCTGCTGTAGGAGTGGAGCTATTCTTTCTATGGCCTATGAAACCAGCATAGAACTCCATAGATGTTGCTTTTATTTGTTTATTCTGATAAATAATTTTATAGCACATTTGCTGGGCCAGGCACTAGTTTTCTAAATTAATACATATTAACTCATATCAACCTTCTTTTATAGATGAGGAAATTCAGGTGTAGTGAGATTAGGTAACTTACCCTATGTCATTTTGCTTGTGCAGCTGGATAGAAAAGTGAGTCAATGGAGATAGTTGTTGTAAAATGATTGGATGAGGAGTTGAGTGAATTTGAAGGTGAATGGAGAATCCAGAAAACTGTCCTGTAGAATGGATGCAGGTTGGAAATAGGTAGCCATTTTTGTTGTTTGAATAATTAACATATTAAAAATAAAATACCTGTCACAGTACCAGTCATATAAGTGCTTGAATGAGGAAAGATCTGAAATGAATAATGGATAGCAAGGGACAGTGTGAAGGAATCAGTCAATGTGAGAATGTTCTGTCTTGCAATACATTAGTGAGTTACCAGAGCTGAGTGATAATATATACCATTGAGGAAATGAAGAAGTAGGAATCAGAGATGAAGCCAATATTTTCAATCTAGAAGGCTCTGATTGATGATGGGAATTGGGAAGGGGAAACCATTTTAGTTCAATTTTGGATCTTCTGAGACTGAAGTGCCTGTAGAACAATCAAGCTAAATAGTCCCATCCTCAGTTAGAGGCCTGGAGGAGAGGGTTTATGTTTGTTTACTTAAGGACAATGATCTGTTAAAACAACAAGTCATTATTTTTAGGAACATAATGGTCAGCACACACAATTTACTAATCTATTGATTGTTGTGGAAATTAGTTAATTGCCAGACAATCTCTTGCCCCAAAGACATGGGAAACAGGCCCGCTTTGTTGTTTAATGTGCCTTCCTGGCCACAACTTTGTCTCCTTATCTCCTCCAATCAGCTAGATGCCTAGTCAGCTGAGGTGTTGCTAGCTGGAGTTCTTTTCATAGAACTTGCAAGTAATGGGAAAGTGGAAAAATCACTAAAAAAAAAGTAGAAGAAACTGTCAAAATGCCAAACTTCAGACTGAAATGTTAAAATGGTTTGAGGCTGTTAAAAAACATCAGTTTACTTGCCAAGATGTTTAAGGATTGTTTTCTCTATGTGAAAAACAAAATGTGGTGCCTTGGTGAGGCAAACCTCAAACCACTGGAGTTTCAAGTCTGGGTTGCATTTTCATTGTTAGAAGTTTTATACGTTCCACACACTATAGTAGTATTAATCTGTGAATATCATTGTTAATGTTGCTAAAATAGTAATGGTTCTTAAATATGACCTTTTCAAAAGCATTGTTAAACTTGCAAGTGTGATTTCATAGCCTTAGGTGGTATCCTCACCACACTAAAATAAGGAGGAAATGGGGATTTACTTTATGAATTCATTTGCAGCAAAGTTGGCTGGAAAAAATTGCTTTAGAATTGAGGCTTTTGCAAATTTGGAATGATTATCTAACCCAAACCCTAGCACTACTGTCCTTTATACTTACAAGAAATTGCCTGGAAAGGTTTGCTTTGTGTGCAAATGGGCCTGTCAATTTGAGGAGCAGTCCATTCCTGCCTTTTCCCTTCCTTCTTGGATTAGCTTTCTAGATCTGTTAATACTGCTGTGCAGCATCACCTGTTTTCCCATGGGTCTCATGGGGGCCAGGGTGGGCAGGAACTGAAATTCAGAATGTTGTAAAGGTGTTCATGCTATGGAACTTTGTCAAAATTTACTCCCTATGACCTTGTAGACCAAAAACCACTTTTTACTATAAGGCTAATGGGCACACAGTTTCCTTTACCTACTGATCTCTCAGACCTAGTGAAATGGCTTGTAATTTATATTTGAAATTAATTTGAATATCTAGCTGCTGGGGGATTTTTGTGAAAAAGATCACCCGAGGGCTCTGGCTTTTCTTAAGAACCAGCTTGCTAAGTTCTCTCTGCTGGGTGAGCCTGGGTGGGGAGCAGGTAATAAGTATCCCACTCTGAATGTAAAGGGCTCGATGTGTAATTTTGAGTTTTCCCCGTGCCTTTGGCTGCAAAAATGTGCAATGTTCTGAAACCTGCCCAGGCCCTGCACATACTGTATCTGCTTAAGGAAGGTTTTGGCTCTTAGCCCTTGTCAGCTGCATTAGGGTTCGGGTTACATCCCTCTCCCCTTCCAGCCACTAATAAAAGCCAAAAGAATTAAGGATCAGGGAGAGTTAATTCCCACTGCTAAGACCCAGGTGGGGCCCTTCCATCTCCCATCCCCAAGGTTGGAGTCCTAATTTAAGGCTGAGCTCTAGTCTAAGCCTGTAAAGTGACAGTGATCTGGAACAGGCCCCAGGAAAGCCCTTGACAATCAGGTTTTGCCCTATGTTGGCAGTTGTTCTTTCTCTCTCTTTTCTCCCTTCTGCTCTGTTTGGATCTCAGAGATCAGTGACCCCAGGGACCAAGTCAACTGATGCTATTGCAGTGATGTGGAGGACACATCATACTTCCTTCCAGGAAAACTAGGAGATGCACATGAAGCGTCTCCTTTTTTAATTCCCTGACCCAACTGCTGCACAACATTGAGAGTCTTATTCAGAATAAAAAATGTCATTGATATCTCTCCCAACTCAAAAGAGATGCATAGTAATGAGCTCTGAGATGGTGAGCTCAGATGAGAAAGGGCAGCTTTGAAGAAGGATCTTGCAAGAGCTGGGATAGGCAGGAAGAAGCCTCCTTCTGGAACAACTACACTACTGTAGTCGCCTCCTCAATGGTTTTCCTTCCTTTGATCACCCCCCCCTAAAATTATTTAATGGTTCCCTGCTGCCTGGAGGATGAAGCCCAAAGTACTTTAGCCTGGTGTTACAGACCATTCTCCATCTGGCTTTAGTCTTCCTTCCTAGCTTTTCTTCCAGGCCCCAGGTTTTCTCTGTGCTCCCCAAAATCACCTGGGGAAGTTTATGTTCTGATTTTCCCAATCCTTAAGTGATTGGCTGGGCTGCACACTGTGTCCTTGGACGGCTTTCACCTTTCTTCTCAGTGCTCCCCCTTTAGCCTAGCCTTCAAGCCCTAGCTGGAAGCCTCGAGAGCATCATCTCTGACTCCACCTTGGTGGAAGTGATGGCTCCCTCTTTGGAACGCCAGAATTCTCATTTTCCAATAGCTATCCCTGGATCCATTGGCTGCCTTGTGTTTGGCTCACTGGACAATGGCTACATCCTTCATATCTTCACCATCCTTGGCATCTGTGCACTGGCACAAAGGAAGCTCTCCAGAATGGGTCACTGGTTAAGAGAATATGTAGAAAGAGCGAAGCCAAAATTTTATACTTAGGGCTGGGTTGTGGTTCAGTGGTAGAGTGCTTGCCTAGCATGTGTGAGGCACTGGGTTCAATCCTCAGCACCACATATAAATAAATAAAAATAAAGGTATTAAAAACATGTCTAAAAAATTTTTACCCTAGTAAAGATAACCCTAGTAATGGGTTATCTTTCCCATTTTTTACTCTCAACCCTAAATTAGAAAGAAGATGTAACTTGAAGATCTGAACTTACTGAAGAACTGAACTTAAGTCAAGTTCCCCAGTCTTTGTGTGTCTTCTAATAAGTGGGGTGAGCCACGAATGGCACCCACCTGTGAGCTAAAGATAGAGGAAACACAGAAAAGATCATGATGGGGGTAGAAGTTGAAAGGGACCTCAGCTGCAACCCTGGATGGGAAAGGTGATGGCAGCAGTGGAGGATGGGGGTGGTTTACCTCCTTATTCCTGGGACTGCCTGGCTGCTACAGCTTGTGGGCCTGGGCTGTGTTCTCCAGGCTTGCATGTGGGAGAGGCCTTCTGGCAGATTATTACAGCATTCCCCATGCTGTTGGAAAGCGTTGCTGTGAGACTCTTAAAACAACAGCCACCCCACTTGTTGCTATGTGTTCAGGGTGGGTGTACTGTATAAGTCTTGTGCCTGATTCAAGTGTTTCACTGCTTCAACTCAAAGCTGGTAGCTTTAAGTGAACATACTCATGTGTATGTGTGTGTGTGCATGTGTGTGTGTGAGTGTGTGTGTATGTGTGTATGTTTTCACTTTTTTTGCTTAAGCAAGCCCTAACGTGTTCTGTCTGACTGGCCTTGGATGTGACTCACTGTCTGGTATTTATACCTAATGCCTTAAGTGTCCTCATTATTTGACCATGACATTCCTTTATTCACTGTTTTACTCAAGGAAGAGAGGGCCAAGAAGGGCCAAAAGGGACTAATTCTGTTCTTGTTCTTAATGGGGTCCAATCCCATTGGTGGCTGACTGTCTCTGTGCTACAGTCAGTTAGGTTACGTTAGGGTACTAAAAGGAACAGGTTGAGATTTACAGTGTTGAGACTCACATTGGGAATGCTGTGACAGATTAAAAGACACACTGTGGGAGCTTGTCTTAGTTTTCTCCTGCCCAGTCTACTGCTGGAATGAAATTTTGGGACAGGCCTGGAAAGGGACCTTAGAAAGTGCCTGTTTGTTTTAGTATCACATAAGTCTGAAAGGAATACAAAAGATGTGAGACAATCTTAAAGAAGAGATGGTTCTGTCTTTGCAGGCATTGAAGGGAGATTCAGAGAATGTTAACTTGCTTCTTACGCTGCTTCTATGAAAGTCCTTCCAAAGCTGAAAACTTTGTCTTAGAAGCATGCTCCCAAGAGTGTGTGAATGGTAAACCCCATCAGGGGCACTCTTGTTATCAAAGGGACAGAGACTCAGATAGGAAGGACATGGCTGCAAGCATGGTCATTTGGAGGCCAAGCAGCCAGTAAATCATTTGAGAAGGAATTAAAGGTTCAAAGGGCAGGAGGGAATTCTTTGGGTGACCTCATAGGTGCTTGAAAAATCAAAGGGATAGCTAATGTGCTTTCATGTTTTGAAGGCTGGTTTTAAGGGGCAAGGGAATGGAAATGCACGATAGGAAATTGGCATTGCTGTTTTCGTGTGTTTAGAAGCCTTAACTCCAGGCTGAGGATGATCAAAGTTACCATTCATTAAACGCTTATTATTTTCTGGGAACTTTATGTGCACAAACTCTAATCTTCTCATCATCACTGTAAATGAAATGATATATTCCTAATTTTTACAGATGAAAAAAAGTAAAGGCAAAGTAACGTGCTCAAAGTAATAGCCAGTAAGTGGTAGAACTGTGATTTGAACCTGACTCTACCTGACCCTAAATCCTATGCTTGCCCCATTATACATTTGAATTATGTTTCAAAGATGTCTTTTTATGCCTCATATTCTTTTTCTAATCCCACTGCTAACTATTGCTGGGACCATGTTTGTATGTCATGGCATTGGACAAAGGTGGGCCTCACGGATCAATTACTTTGAAGCTTTCCTGGAAAGCTTGTTAAAGACAGAGATTAGACTCTCAGGAAAAATAATATTATATTATTGTCCAATAATATCATGCATGAATGTCACTCAGTAGTATCCCTATTCTACAATGCAGACGTGGAAACTAAGAGGGTTAAGTAAATTGACAAAATTCATTTGACAACATAACTGGCAGAACTGGTATTTAAAATTCAGTTTATCTGATTTTTAGAGAGGCTGTCCTTCCCAATGCCCCTGTTGTTTCTCAAACTACAAAGGGAGTAAACAAAAAACAAAATACTAGGTTTGACTCTCTTGACCCCTACAGACCTATCCTTCTTACCTTCCCTATCTTGGCCAAGAAATTTTAAGTTAAGCGTGGCTCCCTGTCTTCCCTCCCCCCACATTTCCCCTCTCCTCTCTTCTTCCTAGCACAATTTATTTGTTTATATTGTTATCATGGGCATAGGTGATATAATGTTCATTGAACAAAATTAAAAATATATCAATAGACACATAATTCTTTGTTCCTGACCCTAAAATACCTAAGTTCCCTTCCCAGAGGCAACTGTTACCAATTCCTTGCACTATTCCAGGCATGATGGTGCACATCTGTAATTCCAGCCACTAAGGAGGCTGAGGCAGGAGGATCACAAGTTCAAGGCCAGCCTGGGCAACTTAGCCAGACTCTGTCTCAAAATAAAAAAAGTAAAAAGGGCTTGAGGGTGTAGCTCAGTGATCAAGTCCCCCTCAGTTCAATCCCTAGTGCAGTACCATGCCAAAAACAAAACAACAACAACAAAATGCTGATCTCTGCATTATACATAGGATGTCATGTATGCCTGTGCACATACATATGTACTCATACTCTATTTCCTCATGGCTTGTGTCTTCCTTAATCCTCTGCAATGTGGCTTCTGCTGAGGTCTTCCTGAAGGCTGCCTGAAGGCTAGACTTACTGGCCTTTGACCTGTCTTTCTCCTCCTTGTTTTCTCTGCACAATTGTGTTATTTTTTTCCAATCATTTCCTGAACAGGTAATGTATTCACATGGCTCAAAAGCCACATAGTATGAACAGACAGCAGTTATTTGCACATCATTGTCTCCCATCTGCATAGTTGCACTCCCCCTGTTTGGATTTTTTAAAATCCAAACATATACAACCAATGTGAACA
>PVHX01031634.1:0-14683 GCA_004024805.1 Geosciurus inauris | reverse complement strand
TGAATAGAAACCTCTCAGATGAAGATATACAATCAATAAACATATATATGAAGAAATGTTCAACGTCTCTAGCCATTAGAGAAATGCAAATCAAAACTACTCTCAGATTTCATCTCACCCCAGTCAGAATGGCAGCTATCCAAAATACCAGCAACAATAGGTGCTGGCGAGGATGTGGTGAAAAAGGTACACTCAAACACTGCTGGTGGGATTGCAAACTGGTGCAACCAATCTGTCAAGCAGTATGGAGATTTCTTAAAAAACTTGGAATGGAACCACCATTAGATCCAGCTATCCCACTCCTTGGCCTATACCCTAAAGACTCAAAAACAGCACACTACAGTAAAGCAGCCACTTCAATGTTTACAGCAGCACAATTCACAATTGCAAAACTGTGGAAGCAACCCAGATGCCTTTCAATAGATGAATGGATAAAGAAACTGTGGTACATATACACAATGGAATATTATTCAGCAATAAAATAGAATAAAATTATGGCTTTTTTAGGCAAATGGATGGAATTAAAGAACATTATGCTAAGTGAAGTAAGCCAATCCCAAAAACCAAATGCCGAATGTTCTCTCTGATTAGTGGATGCTGATACATAAGGAGGATGAGAATGGGGAACATAGAAATGGAGGAACTCTGGATGGGGTAGAGGGGAGGTGGGGGGAGGGAAAGGGAAAGAGGTGTAGTAAAGATGCTATATTGAGATTGTCATTACTATCCTTGGTGCATGTATGAAGACACAAATGGTGTGACTCTATCTGGTTTGCAACCAGAGAAATGGAAAAATTGAGCTCTATATATGTACTATGACTTGAAATGCATTTAAATAAATTATAAAAATAAAAGAAGGAGAGGTAACCACTTTCATCTGGGAAATCAGGGAGGATTTTCTAGAGAGGCTGGCACTTGGAATGTGTTTGGAGGATGGGCCAGGACCCCAGGGCTTTGCAAGATGAAGGTGAAAGGAACAGCAAGCTGAGAGCCATGCGTATACGGGAAATGGAGAGAGAAGGAGGGCAGAACGACGGCAAGTTTCCAGCGGTGACCAGAGCCCATGAAAAATTTCAGATGTCATATATGAAGAGACTAGAAGAAAAAATTGTAGCCAGATTGCATATTGATGTAGCAGTGAGAGTTGAACAGAGGTGTGAAAAAAACATCTGATAGAGGTAGAATTCTGTACACTTGGCTAGCTATGATTCTGAGAATAGTGAAGTAGCCACAGAACAAGAATCACTGAGATGACTGACTCTGCATCCAAAGACTGGGAAGGGGCTGCTGCCTGAGAGAAGTCTCCTCACTCAGGTTATCCTGCCAGACCTTGATATTTTGAATGAAGCCACTTTTCTTTTCCCTGAGTTGTTGACACCGGTGGGAGCAGCGCTGAAGACTGGACTGTCTCCTTTGTCCCCCAAACACAGATTTGATGAGCTTCAGAGGACTTGGCCCAACATGAGCCACCCAGAGCTGACATCATTTGAGCTCACAGCCTACTGTGCTGGAAGACAGCCTGTGCTTGGGGCCCTGTGAACCTCCAGATGAGTATCTTTCTCAAAACCCCACCTTCCACTGAAGGACCTGAAAGGTTCCCACATAAAAGCAATAAGAGAGAGAGTGCACACTAAAGAATCCTGCAGCCCCTGTGGTGTCTGCTCTAGAACAGCACTGCAGGAGGACCCTAGGTGTTCCAACTCTGCAGGGACCAGGAGCATGTGCCTTCACTGACTTCCTGGAGAAAGGGTGTGTGGAAAGACCTCTTGTCCATTATGTATGCCCAGGCAAAAGCACCAGCCTGAGTTGCACACACAGAGGGGAAACCTGGCTGGTGAGCTAGACACAGCACTGCAGAGGCCTTCCTAGTGCCTTGGCATGGTGAGAACAGAGCAGCTGCCGTCCACATGGGGGAACTATCTGGCCAATTTCTTCAGGGTCAAGCGAGTGGTGGACACTATCCTGGGGACAGTGTGGAGCAAGCATAGAAAGCTAAAAGTGGGGCCAGTCCCATTTTTGAAACCTGCTTTTACCATTTGCCAGGAGCAAATCATTTCAAGTATCTTTCTTCTCTTTCCAGACTACTGTTATGTCTCATATGAAGGGTTTGGAACCTAATTGCTCTACAAACTTGGCTATGACTTGAGAAAGGATTGTGGGAAAACTAAAAGAGAAGGAAGACAAATATTTATGGAGTATGGATGGAGTCCATTTTTATTTTTCCAATTTTTAGTTTGTTATAAATGAAAAAAAATTCCAAGGTCATCTTATTTACTTTCAAACAGTTCCTTAAATTTGTCATTAAATTTGAAATGCTTAGTCATTAAATTTGAAATGCTTTCCTTATGGTTAATAATCTTTTGCATGAACTTGGTAGCAGAGCTCAGCTTAGAAGACAAGCTTGGATTACATGAGTTCATTATGAAAATGTCATCAGATTTCTTTTCCTGGAGAAAACATTGGGAACGTTCACATGTGACAGATATTTACTATGTGTGAGATGGGAGAATGACGTTGATGATCATGAAGTATAGCAAAGCCTGTCCACTGGCATAACTGTGAGTGTCTGGCCCATACCCCTCAGCATTTGCTCCAGCCCTTGGGAGGCTGCTGATGGAGAGTAACTGGCTTGTTTTCAGCGAAGGGCAGGGCGAGCTGGAAGTTCTAGAGAGGGAAAGCCTCTAGAAAAGGTCCTCAAACTATGGTAGACATACAGCTGACGGGTAAAAATTCTTGGGTGGTTGTGATCTGTGTTTCACTCCATATCCTGAAGTGCCCTGCAGACTTCGCCTGGCCTGCCATGCGCTCAGTGGCTTGCTAACCCCTCACTGATCTTTCTTGTATTTCCTCCTTTCCCTGTCTCACTCACCCACTTCTCTCTAGTATCATCTTCCAAACCTTCTGCTTGTCTTGATCCAGGGTCTGCCCTGGGGAAACCCACTGTTGAAGTTCAAAGGCGAATTGACCTGAACTTTTTCTTTTACAAAGTATAATAGATGGATATCTAAACTGAAAAGATCCAGCAAGCCCAGGGAATGGCACTGGCCATGATAGGTCCCAGAATCTCAAGTCAGCAATGAGGAGCTTACCATCAAATAAAGAGGCACAGGTTAAAACAGAACTCAGAAGAGAGACAATCATTGTCCTGCTGATATATCTGTGGTTCAGGGATCTGGATGGACGGTATGGGCAGCAGGCTTGTCAGATGCCCAAGATGGAGTCTTGGGTCACAGATGGGGTCCTTAGAGGTGGGAGGAAGTGGTACATGGCCTGAACCTACATGACAGGTTACAGTGGAGACAATGTGCTGCACTTCTTGAGCCTCACAGTGAATTCTTCTGCATGTGTTGCCTCATTAATTATAATAAAAACAATGAAAGAGTTGTTATTACCATCAGTTTATAGATCTTAAAAAGATCTGAAGTTTTGAAAATGTAAGGTATTTTCTCAAGGTCATCTTCCTGGAAAGTGGTTGTAGGATTTGATTAAAATCCAATTCTTAGTGATTTGTAATTCATGCAGCTTTATAAAAATCCAGAGCAGTCTTTCGGATTAAGCCCCCATGTGTACCAGTCTTCAACAGAATTGGCTAAAGGTGATTGGAGATTATATACTGATTATTATACTGTGTTTTACTCTCAGATCCCATATCCATGAATAGGACGTTCTGAGGAATTGGAGGTGGGTTATTTATTTGTTTATTCAAGTATTAGAAAAAATGTATTGATATATGATAAATTTATAGTACAGGGTATGATGATTTGTTACATGCATACAAAGTTAAAAGATCAAATCAGGGTAATTAGCACTTTCATCTTAGTAAATAGTTATTGTTTTTGTGTGTTTGGAGCTTTCACATGCCTCTCTTCTAATTTTTTCATAAACATATAACAATGTTGTAAATTAAAGTTCTGCAGGAACACGACAAGTTCTTCCTCCTATCCTGTGTGTTTGGGCAGCTATTTCCCACCTTCCCTTTATCTCCTCGGCTCCCCTTCTCACCTCTGGTGACCACTGTTCCATTCCATTTTTCTGTGAGATTAACTTTAACATTTTTTCTTTTAGTTATAGATGAACACAATACCTTTATTTATTTTATGTGATGCTGAGGATCGAACCCAGTGCCTCACACATGCAAAGCAAGCGCTCTACCGCTGAGCCACAACCCCAGCCCCAAGATTAATTTTTAACTTACACATAGAAGTGGGAACATGCAGTTTGCCATTGTCTTTGTGGCTTATTTCACTGAATATAGTGATCTCCAGTTCCCAATGTGTTGTCATGAATGGTAGGATTTAGGTGATTTTGTTTTGGTTTTGGGGGTTTTTCTTTTTTTTGACTTTAAAGTATTCTGTTGCATATATCCACTACATGATCTTTGTCTAATCCTCTGTCCAGGTTCTGTTGGGATGCAGCAGTTCTAACAGGAAGCAGCCCAGGCTTCTCTCTACTCATTAACCAGCCATGTCTACGAGACGTTGGGGAGATCAAATGGAGATTTAAAATCCACCTGGGAGCCCCCAGCAGTTGTCCTGATTACAGCCAGGACTTACCTGCTCCCATCTGTCAGGTTCTCTCTGCTCCTCATTTTCAAGTCCAGGTCACATGTTTATCCCTGCATCAAAAACAGATTCATGGAAGGTGTGGCTCTTCTGCTGTCAGCGGTTTTCCCAGAGGAGATATTTGCGGTTTCTAGGCACCTGTTACCTTCTCTTGCTCAGATACTGGGCAGACGACAAGGGCCACATCTGATGTAAGGGTTATTGGTCCTCTCAGGCTCTCGCTCTTACTGGAATGTGGTTCAGAGTTGATAATAAAAGCTGACAAACAGAAGTTTGCAGCAGCTAAGCGACTTGCCCAACATGCTGTGGGTATTTTGAGATGTAGCATTTTGGTTTTAAAGGCCTGTCTTAAAATGAGTTTTTAATTCTATCAATGGCTAAGTTACCTAAGGTGAAAAAATGGACACTTCTCAACTTCAGCTTATTTGCAAAATAGAGATGGGAACTATATAATACAGAGCAACTTGAATTTGAAGATTAATGACCTAAGGTATGAAAACAAAAGCAAGTAGCATTTCTGAATAGCATGGCAGAGAGGTTACTGAATGCTAGCAATACTTGATAGTAAGCTAAATCAAAGCCAGGTTGTGGTGATTTGGCTGCAAATCCTGTGCCACTTTCAGTACATTAAAGAAATGCCATGAAGTTCATTTCCTTCATGAAATATTACCACTCCATTGCAAGCCAGACCATTGACTAAAATTCCCTAATAGACTAATAATGACATTCTTTTTCATTATTAAAGGTCAATACTTTCTCATATACAGAATAGAAGGACAATTCTTGAAAAATAAATACTTTATCTTCATAATGGTTCCAAGAGTGAAGAGTGCTGGCTACTCTCTAGTCATTAACCACACTTTATCTAACTTTTGGGAGAGAAGGTGGTGATACTCTGGAAAAAGAGCTTTAGATACATGAAATTAGATGTGTTCAAATCTCAGGTCTAGGGTTATGTAGTCATGTCATTTAAATTCACGAAGCTTGAATTTTTCCTAATGATGAACCAGGAAGCTGCCGTTTAAACAGGCCGGGTATAAAGATGAAATGTTAGCCAAGGGATGACATTATCTGCCATAGAGTTAGGCACATATAGTCTGAGAATGGTGGCCAATGACTGGGAGTGATGTATTGCAGTAAATGTATTGACACAAGCTGAATCTATACTCAGCTTGTCGTTTTTATAAATACAAACAACATTGTCCTGTAAAGTCCATGAACTGTTGCTGTACAGTGCAGAATCAAGCAGGTGCATGGTGCAGAATCAAACAAGACAGCTTCCAAATCCTGGCTTAGCTTTGTGCAAACTGTGACATTGGCAAATTACTTAACCTTCTGCACCTCAGTTATTTTTTATCTAAAAAGTGTAATTAATGATATCTAACTCAGAGAAGATTTAAGGATTTGAAATTCTACAGTTTTCATGGTGCAGAATTTGGTAGTTAGTATTAACATTGTGGTTGCCAGGTTTTTTTTTTTTTCCTTTATACAAATTTATAAGAATGGTGAAAACACTACCATAGTTGGAACTTTATAAATGTGACTTTGATGTCATTTTACATATTGACCCTTAGAATGTATGACTAGGTGTGATGCTTGGGAAAGAATACCTGTCATATAAACAAGCATACCAATCTAAGGTAATATTTTGGATGCTGATTCCAAAAAAGACAACTGTGTCCTAGTTAATTATATCATTGATACAAATAGGATTGTTCTGCAATGCACTCAGGAAGAAAATTATGGAGAATTGCAAAGCATCCATATAGTTTGCAGGGGAGTTGGTTTTGAGGACTTGGAGATAGATATATAAATCTATCTGATACCTGATAGATTTATGTCTTTATAAAAACATTGCAACCTCATCAGGGCTGGCATCCTTTCTTTTACCCTTTATTCTTTCAGTCTGAGAATACAATTCAGACTCTAAGAACAAGACACAAAATTTCAGCTTTGATGCATTGGTCCCCACTTTCCCTTACCCAGAACATTCTAGTTAATGCCTCTGCCCCTGAAAAATTCTTACTGGATCTTCAAGGTTCAGCTCAAATGCCACATCTCCTATGAAGAATTTCCACTTCCCTCTCTTCAAGGAAGAAATAATCTCTCTAAATTCACTACCCTGCAGTAGCATTTGAATTTAGTTCTACTGACAATAATAAAGTGGACTAATTATGTTTACAGGCAGGTCTCTACTCCCCTGAGAAAATTGAGGAGAGGACAGTGTTCCATTTATCTTCTTTTCTTTCCCAGTGACTAGCACATAGCATTCATTTAACTTTTGTTGAATCAAAATCAGTCAATCAATTAATGAAGAGATAGATAAAATCCTATGAAGGGATTAATTAATGTCAGAAACCCATCACATCTTAAACACAGAGGGCAAAGAATGGTTATATATTATCAATTATAATAGTCAAGTAGAGATAGGGAGAGGATCAAGCAGTGATGCATGAGGAGGATCTAAAGGGATGGACAGTACACATGTACAGGCCAAGGACATGGGGAAGTGTAGGCACAATAATGGGAAGTTTTTTATTTTAGCAGAACCTAAAAGGGGGCTGACCATACCATGGCTGACTTTTTCATATACCTGAGTGTATTTAAGGAGATATTAATCCTATAAACAGTATTATAATTTTTACAAAACATGAATATATATTTCTTTAATGATATATTATGAAACACAATATTTTTTAATAGTATAATATTATTTTAAAAGCAATTTACGGGTAAGAAGATATATAGAACTAGCTGGGATAATCTCGGAACTTCCACGTGTTATTTACTATTAAAGAATTTGAGAAAATCGTCCATAAAAAGATATGCTTCTGTAAAAGAAAGTATTTTAGTTTCAAAAACTTTAGTTACTCTTCCATTGAAGAAGTTTATTCTCTGATTGACTAGTGATCATGCTTGATGACTATTCAGAGGTTTTCTATAGGTGGATATAAAACAAATTAGGGTCTTGGGTTTTGTGCTGCTTTTTTCTGGCTGTGTTTTTTCCCCTCTATTACCCAAATTCTCTCAAATATTTATCTACTTTTTTATAGTCACTACATTTTTTAATGTTCTCACTTATTATCTTCTAGTCAATAGATTCAACCTTGTTGTGAAGTCGCATTTGTTTGGTTTGATTGACTGTTTTCATTATGCATACAGGATTCCCTTCATTTCATTCAATGGATGCTTTACTTTTCATTATGGAAGCATATTCTTTAAATCTTTCATGAATCATTCTACTATTTGAGTATCTCAGGTTGACAAAAACCTTGGTGCAAGAGGCAGAGCAGGTGTGGAGAGTGGGGTGAATCAGGGTTGATAGCTTGGCCTTAATATAGCATCTCCTTAATTTTTTTTCTGTCTCAGTTTATACTACTGTATCTGTATAACATGGGAGGTGAAAATTTTATCGTCTTACCTTCTGGTATACAGTTTGGAAGGACTAGAAGGAAATTTGTTGTTTTTTTTTTTCTTTTTTGGTACTGGAGATTGAACTCAGGGGCACTTGACCACTGAGCCACATCCCCAGCCCTATTTTGTGTTTTGTGTAGAGACAGGGTCTCAGTGAGTTGCTTAGTGCTTCGCCTTTGCTGAGGCTGGCTTCAAACTCGCGATCCTCCTGTCTCAGCCTCCCACAGTGCTGGGATTACAGGCTTGCGCCACTTCACCTGGCTAGAAGGAAATCTTGAAGAACTAGAACATTAGTGAAATCCTCGACATAAGATATAAATTCCCAGAAGACTATTCCAGGGTGGACATACCTGATGGATCACCAAGGCCTATGTACTTGGGTGATGAAGCTAAGGCATCAGTGGTGAGAAGACTATTGCAAAGTCTATCTGAATGGAGACCAGTTATTACTAGAAGCTGGGAGCAGAGAGGGGAGGGGGACTGGATGGTGAGTGTCAAAACACAGACAGAAGGATGAGTTCTCATGCTCTCAGCACGGAGGGATGATGGCCACAGTTCACAAATAGCCTATTGCATATTTTATGAAGATCTAGGAGAGAGAAGTTTGAAGTTTCCAAACATGCACAAATGATGGAGATGGCATGCTGATTACCCTGATCACTGTGTGCTGTGTGCCTGTGCTGAAGCATTACAGTGTATTTCATTAACATGTACAATTATTACATTCATCAACAATAATGAAATGCAATTATAAAGACAGGATGTTGCAACCTTTTCTCCTCTTTCAGTCCCAAGATCTGCTAATAAGCTTGAGATATAATGTTCAGACAACTAAATATGGAGCCTGGTTAGGAGAGAGACTGTTGAGAGTTTCAATGACCAGAACTGTTTGTTTTCAGGCTGGAGGAGACATATAGGGCTAGACCTTACCTGGCCTTCCACATTCACCCTAGTGCAGGTCTGCACGGTGCCATGAAGGACAGGGGCAAGTTCTGATTCTCTTCATGTTCCCCCTAGTTCTTGACAGGAGAACAGCAATATTCACTCAGTGTATGAATAGTTGCATGTTCTAAATAGTGTTGACTGACGATGGGGTGGGATACGAGATATATGAGGACTTTTTGATAGCTGGGAATCAGCAAGTGATAATCTGGATGTCTGGCCCTTCATTTTGACTACAGCTATAAACTACAGTGTGGTGTTAAACCGGTCAATTAGACACTTTAAATTTGGTACATGTGTAAATAGGAGTAACTCTACCCCCAACAAGCTAAAAGATTGGCTACTTAAATGCCTTAAGTTTGGTATGTATGTAAATAGAAGCAATTCTGTCCCCTGCAAAAGATTTTTGTACTGACTGTAGCTCCATTTCTGAGCCTCTGAGCAAGCTGAGACAAATTATTTCCCTTATTTAGTTGTTGTTTTTCACCAAAATGAACAGGTGGAATTAGATGAGCTCTAAAGTTCCTTTTACCTCTGAAGTTCTTTAAAAACATAAATGCCTATTGTCTATATGTACTAAAAAGTTTGTTAAATGATGCAAAATTTGTAACACCTTATTCATAGAAAATGTATTCTTTTACATTTAGCTATAAACTATAACTTTTGGTATGATTTTGTTGATGACTTTCATAATTCTATTTTAGGCATTTGCAGATCTCTCTTGAGTCTTATTCAGGACTTCTTTCATAATTTTTTGCCAAGATATTGATTTGATCTATTAAGTTCTGAGCCTCTTTTCTGAACCATAATTTCAGTTTTGTTGTTGTTGTTGTTGTTGTTGTTTTTGGTACTAGGCACCTAAACCAGGGTTTCCAGGCAAACACTCTAGCTGAACTATATTCTGAACCCTTGCTGTTGTTGTTTTGTATTAGAGACTTGAAAGAAATTACGTAGCATTCTTATTTTCTCTTCTTATTTTCTGTATAAACCCCAAGTTCACCTTCCTGGTTTTTACTGTATGCATCATTGTACCTGTTTTGGGGACAATATGAGTTCTTTTTTGTTCTTTTTCTCCTTTTGGTACCAGGAATTGAATCAAGAGGGACTTAACCATGGAGCCACAACCCCAACTCTTTCCATTTTTTATTTAGAGACAAGGTCTCACTAAGTTGTTTAGGGTCTTGCTAAGTTGCTGAGGCTGGCTTTGAACTTCGTGATCCTTCTGCCTCAGCCTCTCAAGCCATTGGGATTATAGGTGTGCACCACTGTGCCCGGCTAGTCTGAGTTTTTCTACCCTGTGATGGAAATGCCATCGGTGTGCACTGTGACTTTCCAGCTGTCTGCATTGGTTTCAGGTTGGTACCTTTGAACAGCTAATGGAGGAATATTGACACCACAGAAATCAGCAAATGCTACAAATCCTCCTCTTCTCCCTATCCAGCCTCTATCAGCAGTTAGCACCCCACTGTCTCTTGGTTCTACATAAAATCAGTCCAAAAGTAGTTATGGCATTTAGGAAATTCAATGTTCTTGCATAAACAGGGTCCAAGGTGGAGAAGCAGATTTGAATGCTGGTGCAGATTGATAATTAAAATGTAACAGGCAAGATAGTTCAAAGGTAGCTGAGAGAAACATTCTGCGCTTTGGGCCAAGTACTGTAATTAGGTCCAACACATCCAACTAAAGTAGACTGTGAAACAGGAGTGGCATATTCTGAATGTAGATTGTAGTGAATAATACATTGGCCAAGACTAACATATTTTGGATGGGCTTTGTTACAAAGTGGATTTTCTCACTTTGTTATTAAAGTTTATATATATTAAAATTCATACATTAAAATATATACATATATATTACATATAATACATATAATTACATATATTACATATAATACATAAGTATATATTTTAATACATGAATCTCAAATATATACATACATTATGTGTAATATATATGTATATTATATGTAATATATATGTATATATATAATTGTCTCCCAAGTTTTATTTGTATAAGGTTAATACAAATGTTTGTGTCAATGTACCTTTAATAATCTTGAGGAAAGACTTCACATCTATTGAACAACATCCTGAAATTATAAATCCCCTCTCATTTCTATGTGGAAGAACACCAGCACTAATAAGCATCAACAATGTGCCAGACCACTTTTAAGGCACTTAATATAGGTGATTTCTTACCCCAGAATTCAGTAAGGGGAAATGAAAGGAAAGAAAGAGAATTAATCTATACTCAGCACAAAGATACCCATCACACACTGGCTAGAATCATTACAAGTTTTAGCGTGATGTTTATTCTCCTTTAATATAAGGAAATGGAGGATTGAATAAACTAAGAAACTTTTACAAGATGACATTGCAAACAAGTGACAGAGCCAAGATTTTTTAAACACATCTGTACCCGAGATCCTTTCATTCAGGAAATGTTTCTTGGATGCACGTTACTTGCCAGGAAGTGTTCTGGCTCCTGAGGAAAATGGTGAGCATTACACCAGTTCTCTCTGTAGAAAGGAAGTTTATACTATCTCGCAGGAAGATCAGTAGATTGGTAATTATAATTGCATATATAAATATTATGCAGGTCAACATGCGAAATTACAGGGAACTTAATCCACGTGGTCTTCAGAGCTTGGTGCATGCATTTAGGAGCAGTCTAATTTATATCTTAAAGGAAGCACTGGAATCCTGCAGGTAGGATGCAATACAGTGGGTGAGGGGAGTTTCACGGAGAGAGAAAAACATGCAGAGGGCTGGGGGCAAGGGCGGGAAGACAGGTTAACCATAAAGGGAGTTAATGGTTTATTGTTCACTTAAAGTGATTTATTCTTTTAATTCTTTTTGAGAATCATGAGTAGACTTACCCATCGTAAATGATGTCGTTCTATGTTCTGGAGTGAATTGCTCATGAATTTCTATGTCATTAACAGAAGGCCAAGTTTTTACGAGCATAGAGAATTCCAAACACATAAATAAAATGATCCAACTCGTATTTTAGAAATACCACTTTATTTTAGCTTATAAGGAAACGTATGATGAGTAATGTCCCTGTTTAAAATCTGTTTTCCTTCATATCTTTCATAATTTTTAATGGGTAATAGTATTAAGATCTAAACAGAATGCTTGAGATGCACGGAGTCCTCCATAGATGGTCATTAGTTCTGCTCAGTATTTCCCAGCCGTCCTCCAATTAGCCTTTAACTTCATCCCTCGCTTCTCTCATCTTGACACCCTCCTGGATTATTCTTCCACATCCTCTCTTTCCCAAAGGGCTTCCATCCACATGATTTACCCAGTGAACTCCTAGTACAATTTCATGAGACCAGAAGCTGAAGAAGCCTACACAGCCAGGAGTTCCCATAACTCATATTTTAGGGCTAACAGAGATGCTCAGGAAAGGATCCTCCAAGTGACCCAGTCAAGAATCCACCAGAGAAATGGTAGGTCATGAAGGAGCCAGGCCTCGAGACCATGAGATCCTGCTCAACACAGAGGACTTTGCTTTCCTCGCCCTGTTTGTCTCACTTTGTAACCTCAGGAGGTTCAGCCTTAGCAGCTTGCGAATTGAGAAATAAAGAAAGAAGATTAAAAAAAAAAAGATTCCCTTCCATTTTTATCAAGCAGAGAAGAGATTCATGAAGCTGCTGATAGTTAATTGTAATTAATATCTAAAAGAGATGAGCTTTTCCACAGAATTATGATTGTGCTGACATTAAAGATGACCATGAAACCTGTGCATTTTCTGAGTAATCAGAAAATTTGTGGAAGTGCCTGACTTTTTATATCAGACCAATGAAGGATTTCTTTGCTGAATATATATTTTTGTGACAAAAGTTAGAAAAGATAAAGTTGTATTTGTATTATATTCAATCAGTTTTACTTTTTGCCAGGTCCTAAAAATAAAAGAATTTTTATATACCCAACTATACGGGGCTGGTTCAAGTGAGGGGAAAAAATGACAAATTTTTAGACAAATCATGCTATGGTGAAATTTGAGATGTGAATTTTAGTCAAGTGATTATGCTGGAATAAAAAGGAAAAGAAGGAAATGCATAATTCATGCATGAATCACCAAGACTATATTAAAGATTAATCATAGAGGTCACAAGCCAAAGATTCAATGATTAGAACACAGAAAAACAGGGAGTTTGAAGCTATTTATCTTTTGTATGTCTTGTTTCATAACGTCTGGACATGCACATTTTTGGTTTTCTTTCAATGTCTCCATGGTGCATTTGAGGTCCCTTACAGGGGAGCCCAAGCCTGTAGAACTGTTGGTGCATTTGCAAGTGGGTCTCTTAACTGCACCCCCAAGCCAGCCCTTACCCCATGCCAAGACTACCCAAACCTCCATTACCTGCCTCTCAGCGCTCATGGCCTTGCCTAAGGCTTTAACTCATTTTGTTACCTTCACCATATGTCACATTTCTCTCTCACCACTGAGACTTCATTTTTCAAGGCCCTAGGTTTTTTCTGTTCTCATAATACTTAGTTATGATATAGTAACCTATCACTTGCCTTATAGCAGGATATTTTTACTTAACTGTTACAGAATGCAGGTTTCTTTGAATAATAAAATCAGGAGAAAGGTTCAATGTTTAAGAGCAGTTTGTCAATGTCAGGAACTATTCTAGATACTTGGTAAAATGTCTTATTTAATCCCTGAAATTACCTGATAGCATGCATTATCATCTCCGTTTTATAGATGAGTTAACCAGCTCAGGAAGTTAATTAACTCACCCAGCAGAACACTGCTGGGAAGGATATAATGAAATGTTTTCTGAGTCGAAGACTCTGCTCATTTCACTGTGTTACAACATATGAAATCATGAATGGTTCTTTATTCTTGTGCCTGGATTTCGTCCTTTCTGGTTGTGGTCTCTGGATTATTGTGGCCCAATCTATGTGTGTGTGTGTGTGTGCATGTGTGTGTGTATGCCCATCTTTCTCTTTTGCTGATTATATTTCCTTGGCAATTTTGTAAATATTTTATGCAACATGTATGTGGGGAAGGCAGTCACAGAGGAATTCTCCACAAAGAAAGAAGGAGCATGGTGTAAGGGAAGAGGCAGGGGCTGGTATGATATCCTAAGTGGACAGAGACTTGCATTGCAATCAAGAACCATAAAGGGTGAGCATATCTGGGAGGAAGGCCGACTTTAGGGAGAACCCATGCCTTCTAGCTAATGTCTGAATGATATGCACTGGACAGGTGGTGCAGCCTCTGAAGCTACCCCCACTTGTGTCATCCAAGTCGCCCTCATGAGGGCAAACCTCTGTGAAGATGGGCAGTGGTCCATTGATCAGCAAAAGAAGCACCTTCAACCCTGTCTGCTACCCCTAGTTGATCCTGCTGCTACCTGAGTGTGAAGAAAGACTGGGAACCAACACTGTGAGTTTGGAGAGTCTGCTGTCTCTCTCTCTCTCTTTCTCTCCAGATAACCTTTCCTCCTTGCATAATAAGTCTTACACAACTGGATTTGGATTGGTTTTCTTGGAGGTCTTCTTAAATGAATGACTTTTCTTTTGCTGTCAAAAAAGTAGTACTCTCAGCCGGGCACGGTGGCTCACGCTTGTAATCTCAGCATTTAGGGAGGCTGAGACAGGAGAATCGCGAGTTCAAAGCCAGCCTCAGCAACAGCGAGGCACTAAGCAACTCAGTGAGACCCTGTCTCTACATAAAACACAAAAATGGGGCTGGGGATGTGGCTCAGTGGTCGGGTGCCCCTGAGTTCAATCCCTGGTACCAAA
>PVHX01031633.1:0-14688 GCA_004024805.1 Geosciurus inauris | reverse complement strand
ATGAGGATCTACAGAAAAAATTAGGACAAACCTATGTTACTGAATATGCTATGCCAAACAATGTAGATAAATTTTCAACAAAATGGCCAAAAAATGTTTACCACAGCAGCCCTGCATCACCAGGACTTTGAGATTCCATTAAGTCATACACAGAAGGTGGTAACACTAAACTAGTAGGAAAACTATTTAGAAACGAGAATGATTCAAATGAACCACCTTTATCTTTAATTACTACCTTGATATTATTCATGATGAACATGCCTGGTGGAATTATGGATCCAAAGGTTCTATGAGTATGAGACGACTCTAGAAAATACTATAAAAAGGACGAGAATCTTGACAACTATCACAGATGAGACTTTATGAGTAGTGGAGGTAAAATAAGATGAAATAACTTTCAATACGTAGTCGCTAGACTATTAGGAAATATCGAATACAAACGTGAAGGCGAGATATTAGCTGAGGAATTACAAAACGACGTTATAGTTGAAAAACTTATGCAAGTTACCGAAGAACATTTATTTGCGGATTGAGCAGATCCAATTATAAAAAGTATTAAACTATATTAATAATGGAACCAATAACAATTACAGCAATCGTTCTCTGATCATTAGTAGGAGTTTTCCTACTTATTTGATTAGTTTGCAAATTAATAGACTAGTAACATGGACTTATATACGATACTAGGAATTGTCGCAGGAAGCGTTTTAGGACTAGTACTTTTAGTACTATTGGTGATTTTTTTAGTGGCGCTTGTTAAGAGTCTAGGTTTTGTAGACTGTGCTCTATACCTATTTAAATGTATTACAACTTTTTCTAAACCAAAAGGAGAAAGAAAAGAATATTGATCAAAAATTACTGAAGAATTTGTTGAACAAGAGAAAAAAGAAAATGAAGAAAAAAAGAGACCTAAAAAGGATAGCAATGATTCTAAGTAATGTGAAGCAACTTTTTAACGTTGCTGACAGAGCACGTTGTAAACACAGGTAATAATACTATAGTCTTAGCTATTACAGGAGCCTTATCTTTATTTTTAAGTATAATAATTGCATTAAACCAAGTTATACAAGCTTGAGATAAATTGCAAGATATATGGACAAAACACAAGATCAAGAACTTCAAAAGAAAGAAACTTCTGGACAAGTACAGGGAGTACAAGAAGACGAAAAAGAAAAGTTAAAAAATCCAAATAAATCAGACTTACCTTACAACAAAGTAATTAAGAAATTAATTCGTTTTCATTGAGGAGAATGTCCACGTTGTGGTCATAGAAGTAAAGAATGTGTAACATTAAAAACGCTTGAAAAATTGATGGATCTGAGACCAACTTTCTACAATGAGTCAGGTGACTTTTTTTATTGAGTTTGTAGCGACTTAAAAACTAGGTGAGAAGGTTTCGGTTGAGACTGAGCAAAAAAAAGAAATTGAAGTAGAAATATTAAATTAATAAATATTTATATTATAATATTAAATATAAGTAAACAATTATGAAATTTAAATTAAACAAAAACGATTTTGTAGATATCGTTTCTGAGGCGTTTTGAAGAAAGTACAACGAATGTTTAGGTGGCTGTGCAAATGAATCAAGAGAAGCATTAGAAAAACTTTTTGGTGAAAAATTTGAAAAAGATGGTGTTCCTTTTAATGAAAAAAATATGAACGAAGGTATTGAAGTTCTAGAAAAGTTATTAAAAGAAAAATTTGAAACATTTTTAAAAGAACTTGAACCTAAAGAATAACCAGCTATAGCTCATTGGTGGAGCGTGCCTCTTATAAGGGCATGGACGGGGTTCGATTCCCCGTAGCTGGACCAATATGATTGCAAAATTAAAAACTGATTGCAAAAACGTCTGCATCGTATTACACAAGAATCCTGATGGTGATGCAATATGCGCTGCAAGAGCAATAACTTTACTATTTAGAAAATACTGTCCAGATAAGAATTTATTCTTAATAAACGATTCCTGAAGCGAAATCAAACTAAAGTTCCCTAAATCAACTGATGAATTACCACCTTGAATAAAAAGCGAAAACTTACCAGACGATACATTTTTACTATTTCTAGATCATTCTGATTTCTACTATACGCTATTTGATCACAATCATATAACAAGAAAAGAAATAAAACAAAAATTAGTGATTGATCATCACTATTGTTACAACACCTACTTTAAATTAAGTGAACTTTTTATCGATGTAAACGCCAACTCTACATGTGAGATAATATATGACTTAGCTAAGCTAACAGAAGGCATTGAATTTGATCAAGAAATAGCATTATCTTTATATTTAGGTATATTTTCAGATAGTTGTTACCACGCAACACCTTTAAGACCTGCCTTGCTTCGCAAGATAAATCACCTTTTAGATTATTGTCAAAACGTTGTTGAACAATACAAATACTACAGAAAAGGCCGTTTTTATAAGCAAGCTAAGCAAATGGCATACATTTGACGTAAATGTACCTCAAAAAAGGGTGGTTTTGCACCTGTAGTACGTCTAAGAATTAGTCATGAGGAGTGAAAAACGCTTCATGCAGAGAGTTTAAGGATTACAGGAGTAATAGTTGAGATGCTAAATTTACGAAGAGTGGATCATGTTGTATGTGCTTATGAATATCAAGAGGGTAAATGAGGTGTAATGCTTAGAACAAACTGCTCAGAAGCTATTAGATTAGTAGTTGAAAAACTAAAACATCCTTTTGCATTTACAAGAGTTAATTTAGATAAGGAAAAAGCTTGAAGTATGGCTGATAGAATAGAGGCAAAGCTAAACAAAATGCACTTTGAAGGATGAAACGCTGAACAAATTATTGATGAATTTAAAGAAAGTTAGTTATAATTTTTATACACAGGGTTTTGGGGGTTAGACACAAGGACGGAAAATTCCGGGCTTGTGAAACCTTCCCTAGCCCCTCCTAGACTAAAGGGGGGTTAGGGGGGTTTCCTAGCCAATCAGGAATGTGTTGGTTGTTTGAGATGTATCGAAAACAAACAATACATTCCTGATTCATAAGAGATGTTTCAAACAAGAATGTATAAAAGTAACAATTAATTCTTCTCTTCTTCTTTCTTAAATAATCTTTTTTCTTTTTTTCTTAAGTAACAAACAAGAATCTATTGTTTCAAACAATAAAAAAATAAAAAACAAAGTAAAGATAAGTATTAGATGTATATTTGTATATAAAAAGTTTGTTGTTTGGGTAATTTGAATGAAAACATAAATCTCATAAGGTGTCAATAAATATTATCTCCTTCAGAGATAATATTATTGCACATAGTAACATGATAGGTGCCGGCCCCCGGCCGGCATAAAGCAGGGCCGGGGGCGAGGTCAAGGCCAAAGGCCCCAAAAAAACCAAAACAAAAACAAATAAAAATAAAAGCGATTTTTAAATTAAGTAAATAAATAAAAAATAATTAAACTAATTAAACTACTTTATAAATTTATATTTATCATTCAACTTATTTAATTTAATTAAATTATTAACATACTTTAAATTCGGTGAATCCGGTGCAAACATTAATAAATCCCTTTTATAATTATTTAATTCATCTTTTAAATTTAAATTTAAATCACAAACATCAATAAAATCAACCAAATCAATAATTTGAAGATCAAAATTAATAAAATCTTTAGCAAAATCAGCATTTTGATAATCCGCGGATTTAACCATATTAAAACAATAGTTTTTGAAATCATTAATATCAATATATTTAGGGCATTTATAAAATCCTAAAAATAAAACACCTAAATTAGTATTTAAAGAAACCTTTATATATTTAAATTTAGTAAATCCAAAAATATTATTTTTATTTAAAACATAGGAATTACAATAATCTAAAAATAATTTAATAAATAAATTCCCCCTAGCAATAATAGCTTTTTTATATTCATCATTTAAATCATCAAAAAAATAAGAATTAATAAATTTTTTAGGTGTAGATAAATAAAAGAATTTAAACGTTTTATCAACCAAATTAAAAATTTGGTGTTTAACCAATAAAACCACCTTTTTAATAATCCTTTTTAAAAATTTCATAATAATTAATTTATGTATATTTATATTATATCAGATTTCTCAGAATTTTTATAATTATTTTGCTTAATATTTTTTATAAATCTATCTTTATCTTCATTTGGTATAAATACAACTTTTGTAAATGTAACCTTTGCAATTAAAATATTCACTTCACTAGGATTATCCCGTAAAAAATTTTTTGGTTCGAAATTTATATATTCAACGAATCTTGCAAAATTGTTATTTTTATATTTATGTAATAAAAAAACTTCACCTAAAAATTTTATATTTTTACCATCAACAAAAAAAGCAACCCCCTTATAGCAATGGCCGGTTAAGGAATTTAATACACTAAATTCTTTAACTAATTTTTTAGCTAATTTACTATTTAAATTAAACATAATAATTATTAATAAGCTTTTTCAAATTCATTAATCAAATCTTCTAATTGCATAATTTCATTTTCCTCAAATTTAATTTCATTAAATAAATTATCTAAATCAGCAATATCACCATCATCACAATCATCAATTTCCTTATATAGGAAATTTAAATTATCAATTTTTTCATTAAATAAATTTTTAGCAAAATCAAATAAATCAAAATAATAATTTTCCAAATCTATAATTTCCTGATTCGCCTCATAAACATCAATATCATAAAAATCATCTTCATCAAAATCCTTATCAATATCTAAAGTATTTTTAATACTATTAATACTATTTATAGTATCACGTAGCTCAAAAGCTATTTCGGCTATATTTTTAAATGTTTTCATATTTATAAATTTATTTTTTAATTATCGAATACTAGTATTATAACAGATTTTTAAAAAAAGGCGTAAATTTTTTTTAAATTTTTTTTCAAACCCGCATAAAACCAGGGCTTTATAAAAATTTTTTAATAATTTTTTTCTTCTAAATCACTAACCTAACTAATAAATATATTCACACAAATCAAATAATATAAGTAGGGTGATAAAAATAAAAAATAATATAAATATATTTAAAAGGCTAATTTAATAAATGAACCTTAAAACGGTGGTGACCAACCTTAATAAGGTGAATAATTTAATTAGGGCTTTAGCCGTAAAGAGACCAATATATAATAGAGTAATATATATATATATATATATATAAATAAAATTTTTTTATTTATATATTTTTTTAAAGCAATTAAAAAATGTGCACTAACATACATCTCTCAAAGTAGCGAGACCACCCCCCGGATTCTTTAGCCCCATATATATATTTGCGTACGAAAAAAAACAATAATATTAAAAAAAACAAAAAAATAGTGTATAATATATATATAAACAATATAAAAATTAAATTTAAATAAATATGCCTAGAAAACTAGAAGATCTACTATCTTTAAAGTATAAGTTAACTAGTTACATCACCAATAACTTTGGTGATATTGATAATGGAGAATTCAGAGATGACTTAGTTAAGAAAGTAAAAAGTGCAAAGTGGGATCACGAAATGATAATTGTCTCCCTTGAAAAAAAAGTATTTGAATTAGTAAACTTCCTAGAAGAAAAATTAATTAATGATGCTGAAATAAAAACATGATGATTCTTAGTTATAGATTCTTTTATGAAAATGAATGAACGAAGAGTCAATGATAAATCAATTTCATCTCTTACACAAGTTTATAAATCAATTACTAAACCAAAGAAAATATGCAGAAGTACTTCTGAAGATGCTAAAGCAGAATACATCTTTGAAGGTAACGAAGGTGAAAACTATGTTTATATTGGAAAAAAAGGTCACTTCCAAAGGATAGTTCTTGATTCATTTAAAGATGAATATGGAGTTTGCGTAGATAAATGAAAAACTTGAGTTCAAATAATTAACAGAGGAAAATTCGTAAAAAACAAAACTTGAAAAAGGTGAGATGAGTAAGAAAGATAAGGACTTGGACATAATCCGAGACTTTAATAAACACGCTGAAGAGTTCTTTAAGGAAAACGGCGTATCACACTTTAATAGTTGTGATGAAGCCTTTGATGCCTTTGAAGGAAGAATAAATGCTTTTATGAGAGTAGATAACAGTCCTCACTTACAAGACACTTTAAGACAATTAAGAACAATTTTTCTGTGAACAGAAAATCATCTTATTGATTCTGGTCAAGAATTTCTTGTTGATTCCGTTCTTGCAGAACTTAGTGACCTTATAGACAGATATAGGGCTTGAGATTCGTTTCATAAAGATATAAAGTCATGACCACATGATGAAAAAGTTGAACACATTAATGTAAGGATCTCACAGCTTGAACAGATCGTTCTAGATTTCGCGAATCAAAAAAAAGGTGTTCTAATTAGATTCTAGAACGTTTTCTACCTATGGCCAAACTGAAGCAATATTATTCCTCAACCGAGGTCAAAGAGGTGAAGAAGGAAAAGCCTAATTCACACATACTTGAAAATGGAAAGTGAATAGACAGAGCTATGAAGTCACGTAAAAAGGGAGTTAATAAGGAAACACTTGACAGCTGAGAATTTTGATATTCCGAAGACTTAGCATCCAGCGTTATACTTGTTGACAGATTCCATAGGCTTTTTCAAGCCTCACTTGATAGATCATTTAAACCTAGATCAATCTATGCCGGAACTCCATTCAATACAATTGTAAAAGTTAGTCATAAAGATTGGGTAAAAGGATACATTTACATATATGTAGATTGAAATGATGAAGTATTAGTATATAATACAAAGCAGAAGTTGAAAAAAATTTCAGCGAGTTGTGCTAAAAATACATTTAAAACAACTCTTGAATTCAACGACGAAGAAAGAATAATATCAATTAAACTAGAAGATCCAAGTATATTTAAATAATGATAGGCACTCGTTTTGAAAAATCTATTGAAGTAGACCAACTATTACAAAGAACAAGGTTTCCAATTGTAAATTTCAATAATTTCATTGATTATCTAGGAGGACTTGAAAATATTAGTAGCTTCAAAAGACATGAAAATTATGAATTCACCGATTCGCTTCCTGATATCGACGGAGAATCAGTAGTTAAAAAGAGATATGTAATTACATTAAAAGATCCAAATTTTCAGAAAGAATTACCACCTAGACCTGGTGAAGAAAAACCAAGTTTAAGATATTGTATAGAACAAGAATTCGATTATGTTACAAAGACTACTGTTTATAAATTTCCAGAAATTATTGACGCAACCTGTTTAGTTGAAGGATTTGAAGGAGAAAAAATAGTTATTAAAACATGAGGACAGTTATGTGATAAATGAATTGAACCAACAGCACGGAATTTTGAGGAAATGAAAAAACTTATTGAAGAAGAAAAAGCACAAAAAGAAAAAGAAGCAGAAGTTGTAAAATAAAAATATGGAAACCGAAAAAACAGTTACACAACAAGAATCTCTTCCTAAAAACGAGGAAAGATACGTTACTAGGGAACAATTTGAACAGTTATCTAAAAAATTTGATGAGCTATCCAGCAGAGATACTTTATTAAATAAAACAACTCCTTCAGTTTCTAACGAGGATTACACTTCTAACAGACAATACTATCAAGAAGAACACAACCAACTTCCGACAATTGATGAAGCACATAAATTAGAGCAAGAACAATTGGTTCAAAGAAGAGAGATGAATAAACATGAACTTTTAACAGGAGGAAAATATGCAGGAATTCCAACAGAAGAGAATATTAGATTTTGAAAAGAAAATACTATAATCGAATTTTTCGAAGCAAATAAAGAAAATTTGAAAGGATTTGATTCAAGTATTATTGAAGCTTTAAAGAGATGTGATTACGATTTTATAGCCAGAACTATAATGAATAAGAATCAAAGATATCAAGAACTAATAAAAGAAAAATTCTACCACACTCGTCTAGATGAAGATATTGCAGGAGATTTTGCTTATAATAAAGTTAAGAATGATTATTTAACAGTAGAACAAAGATTTCTAAGATATAGATAAACCTCATGTCAGGCATTACATTCAGACCGAATACGAAACCAGCTGAATTCACTGGAACAGTTAACCACTTCAATGATGCTGCTAAATCATTTATTCTTGGAAACCCATTAGGACAGCCTGCTTACGACGTAAATGAAAGTTTAGCTAAATGTATTGAAACTTCAGCTTTCTGAGAAGTGATGAATGTATCAATGTCAACTTACATCACAACTCATCCATACGTTAGACAGACTCTTTATACAAACGAATTATTCTTCTTAAGAGACGGACTTAGAGAAATAAATACTGGTTCATTGAGATCAGAACCAATGTATACATTACCAGATAAAGCTGGAGAAGATATTATGTCAAAAACTTCAGGACGTTTATCAGTATTTGACGATCTTACTGCTAGAGGTAAATTCCCAGCTACCGTTCACGTTGACCAAGTTTGATCAAGATATAACGAAGCAACAATTACTCCAAGTATATATAGACAATTTGCAAATCACGCTCTATTTGAAATGGGTAGAGCTGTTTCTAGAGACTATAACTTATTTGCTAATCTTTACTTTATTGCTTGCTTAGGTTTCTATACAACCAGTTTGTCTCTTGATATGTTAATGTTCTTTAAAGATGCTTCAAAAATTAAAGGACACGACTTCTGTGGTAGCTTTAAACGATACTACGACAAAACAAAATCTCACGTTTGAGATTATGCAAAAAAATACATCTTCCCTGAAGTTAAAGAGAAAAGAAAAAATTTCAGAAGTGTTCCAGTTGAACTATATGCACAATTCAGAGATGATATTGAATTAGAAGATCCAAAAGTAAAACTGAGTGCAATTACTCCAGCAACAATGAAAGATGTTTATGCCAAAAAAGATGAAAGTAAAAACAAAATGATCTACAGAAAAGGAATTAACCCTTACACATGTTATCTTGCTCTTTCTAAAGCTCTTAAATCATTCATTGGCTATGCTACAGGAACAGAAACTGTTGTTACATCATTTGCGTATGATGCTTACAAAGAAAACGATTACACAGATAATGACGATTATCAATTAGCAAAAATTTATCCTGCAAATAGTCTGATGGTTGCATTAAATCCTATAACTTATAGAAACTTAAAAGAAAGAATTAAACCAACCAGTTCCCAAGGTAATATTGTTGCTGAGATTGACTCTCTAGAAGCTATGGGAGTTGAATTCCATACATTTGAAGTAATTCCTGAAGGACAAGCTATTGTACAAAGTAAAAGAGCTTTTGAAACAATTCAAATACTTTTCCAATATTTCTGAGAAAACTATCCATTCAGAATTGCAAGAAAAGATGGTATTCACTATGTAATTACACATGCTATATGAAAGTTCGTTTGTGGATGTGTATTTATTCCTACTGTTTGAGTTCCTGAAAATGAATTCAGACAAGCTTACGGTAAATTTATTAATAAACCTTAGTTAAAGTATGTCAGAAGAGGTAAAAAAGAATACTGTTGCAACTTTAAATAAAACGTTTCTTTGCAATAGCGCTCAAAAAGGAATTGCCGGAGAAGAATACGAGTCATTTCAAGAACATAGACTTCCACAAAAAATTAAGTCACAATTAATTCTCGATTCAGAAACGATTACTAAGGGTTTATTTAGTATACTAAATATACCTATAGTTCGTTGACAATACGATTTATTAACTATTGGTCACTATATTGCTGCAGACTTTAGATTCTCTTCATCAAACGAAGATTTTCTAGTTGAACATATAAAACCTATTTGAGAACAACTTATTTCTAAAGCGTACTTCGGAGAAATATATGTCGGTTATGGAAAAGAGTTAATTGAGATAGAAAGACGAACTATAGAAGCCGATGGAAAAAATTGATATGCAGGAAGATATTATCAAGACTCTAAGTTCAGAATATATGTAAAAGACGATGAGAACGCAATGACGTTCAGAAGTGTATGAACTAACGTAGGAAACCTTTCTTTAAATCCAAAAAAATTAGTTCGAATGGAACTTGGAGAAAGAATGGAATTCTTTTTAAGAGCAACTCATCTGATTCTTGAAGATATTGCTGGCCTTGAAACGTTCTTTAACTGTTATCACGCGGGAATAAAACAAGTTGTAATTGATGTTCAAGATAGTGCAAAAGCTCAAAAAGAAATTAACAATTTTCTAAAAAGTAAGAGACCTATACTTGAATTAAATAACCAAGGAGATCCATCTGCAAATGGAGCCGGTGTTGCAAGATTCATGAACGATAATGACTGAGATGAATTAAAGACAATTAAATTAGAAACAGTAGATAAAGTGGCTAATTGAAATGACCAGGTCTACTCAAAATTTGCTGCAAGATGTGGAATCTTTGGAAAAGACTCTACTAGAGGAGGTAAACAAGATAATATCCAAAGTGTCTTATTGGATATGAAGATGGTTAATAACATTAGACAATATCTTCTAGATTTATTGCAAGGTTATATGCAAGGATCTAAGTCTGAATTTGGAAGAAAATTTGGAAAAATTTGACCTTCCGACTTTAAAGTATTCCTAGGCTCCGCTTCACCGCATGAAGAACCAAAAGAGTATGATCAAAACTGAATAAATAAAAATAGACAAAGATACGGAGAATACGATGAAGCAAGTACACAAGGCGAAAAAGGAAAAGATTTTGTGTCTGGTTCTGGAGGTATTAAATTTAAAAACTAATGAAAAATGAATCTAAAAGTTATATTTATAGAAAGAAATTAAAAGTACAGAAACAAAACAATGACTATGCAGATTTAATTGAAAAAAGGAGAAACGCGTTTTATGCAGAAGCTTTTCCTACAGAAGAAGATATAAAGTTACAAGAAGAAATATTTAGATGTCAAATAAAAGAACAAGAGATTACACAACGAGACTGTAAAGAACAGAACGATTTTTTTCAATGAATGGAAAAATACTTTTTAGAAAACAATATTGAAGAACGTTATTTCAATCATGAATACTTCTATAAGTATTTTGAAGAAAGAGATATTCCAATCCCTGACGTATTTATCGTTTCTGGTCAAAAAACAAGTGGTAAGACATATTCAATGTGTCAACAGGCAGTAAAGATACTTAAAGATCCTTTTTCACAAGTCGTTTGATTAAGAAATACCAAACAAGAAATTGACCAGGGTTTTTCAGCACAAGTTACAGAAGCAGAATATCCCTTTGAATATAAAAAAACTGGATCTCAACTTATAAGAAAACCTGGTCGTTTACCAGAAAGAGATGAAATAGAAGGTATAGAGGTACATGCAGATTTATTCTTTACAACTCCTGCTGAAAAAAGAAACAAACTTGAAGAACTTAAACAGAATAGAAAGACAGTTAAGAAACTCAGAAAAGACGTTAACTTTGACAATTATGATCCAAATCTTTGTGGTTTTGTTATGTGAGTTAACGGAAATGGACTTGCTCAATTCCAAGGTGGTTCCTATCCTAACGTAAGAGCAATTTTTTGAGATGAATGTAACGATTTAGGTGACATAACACATAGTGACGTTGAAAAAGTTCATAGAAATATTCTGAGTTGATCCAGAAAGAAAAAAAGGATGAACTTGTTTATTTCCTTAAATAACTTAAGACATACAGATGGATCTGTTGGAAATATAGTTTTGGAAAACTTTGGTATTCCATATGATTGTGCTTGAAAAAGATTCCAGCACGATGAAAATTTTTGAGTGTTCTTTGTAGATATCGGTAAATTTGGTGATTTATTTAAGGGTCCAAAAGATCAATCGCACTTTGGTTTATTAGGTGGTCTTAGAGCCATGGGCGACCTTGTTTCCAATGAACCTGTCTTATTTAGTAATAAAGTATTAAGTAGAGGAGCTTTCCTATCAGGAACTCCTTCTTTTGGTCTTTTTACAGCGGTAAGAGATAAATATTATGTTACGTTAGGAGCAAAAACCATTTGCCCCAAAACAGGTATTGTTGATACTATTGTATATCTAGAAGAATATACTACTGAATATAAGAATCCATATTACGTAGTTATTACAGACGATGAAGTTATTGCTAATCAGTTTGGTGGCCTTGTTTTAGTTAAACCTAAAAAGGTAGGAGGACTTGTAAAGGAGTTATGTAAGACTCAAAAAAGAAGAAATATGTTTTTTGCTAATGATAATGTAAGAAAAATATTTTGTATGGACATCATGCCACATCTAAAAACACATTATTCTATTGATGTTGAAAAAGTTATTAAACCAAGAAAAAAATAATGGAATTAAGTTCAAGAAGAGCAGTTGAAATAATCTATGATTTATTCACTGACGAACAGAAGCAGCTATTACAGCTTAAAATGGGTGAAACAATAATTACATTCAAAGAACAATTGGAATCTGAATTCCTATCATATTACCCTCTGTACAGCGAAACTAATCATAGAATAAGAGCCGCAAGAATAATTAATTCAAATCGCTTTAATATAGAGAAACTAAAGAGAGAACAAGAAATAATTAATCAATTATTAGAAACAGAAACCTTTTATAAAGCAAGTACGCAAATTACAGATACAGAAAGAAATACAAATATCAAAGGAGAAATTGGTACTACAACTAAATCACTATCTGCAACACATACTAAGAGTATTGGTGGTACAGGTGCTGATGCAACTGAATATACAAATCCTATAGAAAAAGCAGATATAGAAGCTGAAAGTTCTATTAATAAAGTAATGAACACAGAATTAGGTAGTGGTGTTATGCAAAAGAAAGAATGAGTAGTTACTGAAGATAACGACGGTATGAAAAGAATTAGATTACAGAATGTTACTCCTGCAGCACCAGTTCCTGAGGATCAGAAAAAATTAATAGATATATCTATTACTCCTCCATCTATTGTCGATGATTTTGATGAAGAAGATATTCCAATGCACGAAATGCAACAATCTGATGCTAGAGGAACTGTTGCTTCTAATAGTGATTCTTTAATCGTTAATCAAAAGGGAATAGCTAGTGGTAAGGTGAGTAAACAACATACATTTAGTTATGAGAAAGCAAAGTCACTTGAAAAGCAAATGAATATACAACTCTTAAACTTTAGAGAGAAGTTAATTAATCAATTTCACTCTTTATTTGACAGAGAAGGATTATGTCTGTAATTGCATATGAAATAAAGGACAAATGATGATCCAACGATAGCTGGAAGCAGCCAAATGCTCTTCCAACAGTTTTTGAGAAGGAAAAAACTTTTAATAGATCTCCAAAAATAATAAATATATTAGGAGGATATATAAGACTTAAAGGAGGAAACTGAAATTGACTTGAATACAAAGGAACTCATTATCACCTTGAAAAAGTAGATGTATTGAATCTAGATCCTCAAGACGAAGATGAAACTGTTTATCTTTATGCTTTGATTAACGATCTATGATGTAACGTAGTCTTAAAAAAAGTAATACAAGTACTTGGTGACTTAGGAACTTGAAATCATAAAAATTTATTAGAAAACAATATTAATAGATGTATAAGGATATTAGAAGATCCAGCTCAAATATTAAGACTTAATTGTACAGAAGGAAAACCACCATGAAATGAAAGAGTAAAAGTTTTAGAAATAATTAATCATTTTCCACTAGAAGTAGTTTCAAATGAAAATTACAAATCTTTTCTTGCAGCGTTAAATTCAAGAAATATTAAAAACTTTAAAAAATGTCAGAATTATCTTCTTAAATATAGAAAAGATTGCTATATATTTTCTATATTAGGAGGAGCGACTGATCAAGATAGTTGAAAAGAAATACTTAGAAACAGAATTAATAAAGACTTAAAAGAAATAAGCAAGGATTCTAGGAGGATAATTGTAAAAGTTACCCAGAACACCCTTCCAAAATTGCAAGGAAAATACGCTATTTCGATAAGTAGTAGTAGTATAGGTACCACTGAACAAAATACTGAGCCAGAAAAGATCGATTTAAGCGAATTAAAAGATATTAGGCCAATTGATCCTAAGAGTTTGGAAGAAAGAGAAGCAACAGAACCTTTCAATAAAAATACTTTTGTATTTAATGTTTTAGATCCAGAAGAAGCACTCAAACAAAGAGATTTAGTTCTTAAAGTAAGAAGAAAAGTTTACTTACCAGGTGGTAAATGAAGACACTTTTTAGGAAACAGAACGAGAGAACAATCAAAAGGTTGATACACTGAACAAGTAGGTTCTGCTTTTTGATGTCAACAGAGCGTAAAGTTTAGAGATGATGATAAAGAGGGATTTTTATACTACATAGATAGACAAGATTTTGAACTTAGTTTCAACGGCGCAACAGTAACTGCTAAAAGTTGAAATAGTCTTTACAACTTTGAAGTCAAAGCAATTGAAGGTTCTAAATCTCTTCCTGAAGGTTTTCTAAATCTAAAAGATTATTTTGGTTACAAGGAAAAAAGATATGCAAGAGTTCCTGCTAGACCGAATATTCAAGAAGATCTTAAATACTATGCAGATCAGTGAGTTTGACTTAGGGTAAATAAACATGTTCCTAACTACGGTTTTTTAATTTTTCAATTACATAAGCCTTACGAAGACTGAGATCGATATGAATATAAAGGTATAGGAAAAATAACCAAACTAAATTATTATTCCGGTTTAAATGCAAAATTTTTAAGAGATAGGATAGATGGAGAAAATAATAAATGATGAAGCGTTGCGGGTGAAACGGGAACTGCTGAACTTTGTGGTGAAAATTTAAGTCTAACAAAAGTATTTTTATAT
>PVHX01031632.1:0-14686 GCA_004024805.1 Geosciurus inauris | reverse complement strand
CTCTCTAAGTTTCTGAGGCTGGCTTTGAACTCGTGATACTCCTGCCTCAGCTTCCCTAGCTGCTGTGATTACAGGTATGCGCCACTACATCTGGCAAAATGTCACCTTTTAATACTGTTGGGTAGTAAGTTTTAACATGAATTTTAGAGGGTGCTTAAACTTTCAACCATATAAATTTCTGAATAGGAATAACTTATTATCCTTCTTTCAATATATATCTGCTAGGAGATGTTTGCTCAGATATAATACTATGAAATACTTTTGGAGTATTGAAGCTACTGTTGTATTAAATTCTGAAAAAGAAAACTACTCTTTTTCTTGAAACAAATTTACTATATGGAGAATTAAAATTTTCATCAAGATTAAGTACAAATTTAAGTGCTGGCATCTTCAGGAAACCCATGGTTCAGTTTGCTCACACTGTGTATGAAGGTCAGTTTTTGAAGGTAAGACTCTTCATAATTTGTTAATTTACTTTTCAGGGCCAAACAACTGCAATATTTTTTTCTTTCAATGGCATGGCTTAGTTCAGAGTCTTGAAAACACAGTTTTTATGCAGGATGTATGATATTCAGGAAGAGACTACTGCCCAGTAAGTCATCATGTTTTCATTTCAAATGCAAAATAGAAATGCAATGTTATCTATATCAATGTTAAGTGAAGATTATATGTTCCAGAAGTCTCCATAAGAATTACTACTAACTGCTTAATTAAAGGTAGTTTTAAATATATATTTAAATATTTATTTAAGGTAGATTTAAATATATATACACATATATATATACATTTATATATATGTACATATGTAACTTTTAGAGGAAAAAGAAAATGATCAATGATATCAAATAATGATGAATAACAGAGAACTGAATTATTTCTCTAAATGCATGAAATGTCTATATTTAATATGAGTATGAAAAGCTATTACAGGCTGGGCATGATGGCACACAAGTGTAATCCCCACTATTCTAGAGGCTAAAGCAGGAGAACTGTGAATTCAAGATTAACTTGGGCAAATTAGAGAAACCCTGTCTTAGACTTAAAAAAAAAAACTTTTAAAAAGGGCTGAGAATATAGCTCAGTGGCACAGCAACACTGGATTCAATGCCTAATACCAGAAAAAAAAATGTTATTAGATATTTTTTTGGAAATCAATATAATGCTATTAAATATTTAAAACAATTTTATTTGTGATTAATGTTAAATTTTTAAAATTAATATTTTATCACTTGGCATGAGCTAAAAAACTAAGAAATATGTATCACAACAATTGAGAGATTATTGGCATGCAATGTTAAATTCCAAATCAGTGATAAGTTTCAAACAATCAAGATACATTATGTCCATTTCTGAATCTTTTCCTTTGCTTGATAATTTGTTTCTATATATACCACCTTTGAATTTCTGTCCTCTATTCCCAATTTTAAACTTCTTTAATTACCAGGTCATTTCACTTTTTCAAAAATATCCATCTCTGACTAATGGAGGATGATTTATTTTTTCGGTATTTTACATTACAGAATACTATCATTTCATGTGTAACTGAATTATGGAAACTCTTTTTGTGTCTCCATAACATATACAATATATCTATATTGTCAGTAATCTATAGTGTGAGGATCAAATCCAGTCTCTTTTGTATAGCGTGCAAGTAAATGGTTTCTGCATTTTAATAGTTGAAAGTGAATGAAAGGGAGATTAATATTTTGAGACTCACAAACTATATGAATTTCATAATTCAGTATCCATATGAAGTTTTATTACAATACAACCTTACTGTGCTCAATTGTTGTGCTGTTCATGGCAGCCTTCATATTGCATCAGTGAAGCTGAGTATTTGTGACAAAGAAAATAAGGCTTACAACCCCTAAAATGTTATTATCTGGGATTTTTGAACAAATGTTTTCCAATTCCTGGTCTATAGCATTACTAACCAGTTCTTCCTTGTCTCCATCCAATAGTGGACTTTATGCTTTCCTTTTCTTATGTTTGAAAACAGTTCATAAAACATGATCATGAACAGACTAGTCCATATAAAGTGTTAACCAAAGTAAAGCAAAAGAGCAATCAAAAGTATATGAATTTCAAAGATTCACCCATGGAAATAATTTCAGGGTACTAACTTCTTCAGAAATGGAAATAGATATTTTCCTCATTTTATGGTGATATGTACTGTATCCAGAATGTAAAAAAATGTTTTTTCACATAGTAGGTAGCTCAATAATACTTTTCAAATACTTAGATACATGGAGAAATGAACACCTAAATGAGTAGGATAAAGGTGAAAGAATTAACAAATGTGAACATAAATTTTGCCTGCCTGACCAAGTATCACCTTTGGAGTCTAAAGAATAAATGAAGTTATAATACAGTAAAAAAGCATTTTCTATTTGATGAATAATCTTAATGAAGATATTCAGTGAATTGGAGAGTAACAAATGCTGGTGTTAGACATCTGAAACATCAATGAATTGCATTTTCATATGTGTTTTTTATAAATAGGCTCCATGATATTTCTAGAAATGCATAAAACCCATCTTGATATTTGAGTTTTTGGAAACAAAAAACAAAAACAGCTTTTTATCCTGGCTTTGTCAGTACAAGCAAAATTATAGTTTGAAATGAATATAAATTACTTGCTAAAAATCTCTAATTTTTCCTTAAATTAATATTATTGTTTCTCTGTATAACATTTAGAAAAAAATGCACAAGTCTCTGTAAAATTATCCATGGTTTTTGCGCCAATGAATTCAAGAGACACCTCTGCTATTGTTTGCCCGTAGGTCAACAGTTTATAAAGTAGAAGCCAAAACGACTTTTTTTTTTAACCTAGATAAGAATACACTGTTTTAGGGAAAGTTTTGCTGATCTATCTCTAAAATTATTATCTTTTTGTCACAGAAACCTCAGGTATTGCTTTCTCTTGTATGCTTCTGTTATGAAGTCATAAAGAATGCACCAGTAAAGCAGGAGCTGTACATTCCTGAAACATGGATGTCAATAATTGTCAGGTTTAAGTGATGATCATAGTAATAAAATGGAACTTTAGAGACTGTTGAAAACTGCACTTTTGTTAAACAAGATGAATAATGTTTCACTATAAATAATGTTAATGTGATTAATAACATTTCTCTAGTAGTTATGACATACAGAGTAAAATTTTTGTTAAAAAATTAATGTTTTTTTACAGAAGGATTCTAAGATTCTTCTCTGCATATGTAATTGTATATATAAATGTAAATAACTACATCTATAATTTCTACATTTAAAAAAAAAAGGTACACTCAAACATTGCTGGTGGGACTGCAAATTGGTGCAACCAATCTGGAAAGCAGTTTGGAGATTTCTTAAAAAACTTGGAATGGAACCACCATTCGATCCAGCTATCCCACTCCTTGGCCTATACCCTAAAGATTTAAAAACAGCACACTACAGTAAAGCAGTCACCTCAATGTTTACAGCAGCATAATTCACAATTGCAAAACTATAGAAGCAACCCAGATACCCTTCAATAGATGAATGGATAAAGAAACTGTGGTACATATACACAATGGAATATTATTCAGCAATAAAAGAGAATAAAAGTATGGCATTTGCAGGCAAATGGATGGAATTGGAGAACATTATGCTTAGTGAAGTAAGCTAATCCCAAAAAACCAAATGCCAAATGTTCTCTCTGATTAGTGGATGAGGATACATAAGCAGGGTGGGAACGGGAAACATAGGAGAAATGCAGGAACTCTGGATGCGGCAGGGGGGAGGTGGGAGGAAGGAAAGGGGAATGGGTATAGTAATGACGGTTGATTGAGATGGTCATTACTACCCTCGGTGCATGTACAAAGACACAAATGGTGTGACTCTATCTGGTTTGCAACCAGAGAAATGGAAAAACTGAGCTCTGTTTATGTACTATGACTTGAAATGCATTTAAATAAAATAATTTAAAAAAATAAAATAAAATAAATTAATTTGAACATATATTAAGGTAAAATAGGTGTATTTAATTTTATTGAAATTCTAATCAACTAACAACAGTTTCTTGAAATGTTTACTAAATAAGTAAAGTGATATGAGAACTGAGGTGGAGGAGAGTATATAAAGCTGAGTGTGTGATCATCACACTCCACATTTACAGCTCAGTCTATTAAAAGGGGCTCTCACTTAAGTTCACTATAAAATGAGAAGTGGAATGGAATTTTTACAACTTACCAGAAAAAAATAATGGTTAGAGATTTTTATATTCTGCCAATTAATGTCAATAAAATGTTACATTAAAATTTACTTATGGCTTCATGAATTTATACTATTAACCTGAGCTCCCTCAAAAAGTATTTGAGATAGCAGATTGCAAAACATGAAATATAGAGAAATGCAAAGAAAAGCTGGTTTATAGATTATGCAAAAAAATCTGAGAAATATAGTGATATTCATATCAATGACTCAAGATTATTGAGATCTCTGTAAGACATCATTATCTGTCACAGGGAGTGGCTTCTATGAAATCAGATGAATCATAAAATCTATAATCACAAAGGCAAAAAGACAGAATCCCTTACTGAAACATCAAATTGTGATATATTAAAATGAAAGACTACTAATTGTGGAATATGACATGTTTATATATTAGCTATATACAGCTTTCATTAGGGAATGATAAGACTAATAATTTCATATATGTATATATACATGCATACGTAAACACATTATATAAAATAATAATACAATCACTACATTAGAAATTGTTTTATTTATATTACCTCTAGAATATAGAAAATGCTATATCTTTTTTTTTTTTTTTTCTTTTTGGTACTGGAGATTGAACTCAGGGGCACTCAACCACTGAGCCACATCCCCAGCACTATTTTGTGTTTTATGTAGAGACAGAGTCTCACTGAGTTGCTTAGCACCTCGCCATTGCTGAGGCTGGCTTTGAACTTGTGATTCTCCTGTCTCAGCCTCCCTAAGTGCTAGGATTACAGGCTTGCGCCACCGCGCCCGGCTAGAAAATGCTATATCATATATGTACTATTACTGCCTCTGTAATTTTACCTTTACCCAAATGTACTAGAATTTTGGAATAGTACCGTTTGTTATCTTTTCATATATTTTTTTCTACTTAGCAATACTCAACTAAAGTCATTTTGTGTCTTTTCATGTCTTGATAGTTCATTTCTTATTTCTAAGTAATAGTTGATTCTGTGGTTTATTTATCTATATTCAAAGGACATCTTGGCAACTTCCAACTTTTGTTATTGATGAATATTGCTGTAAATGCATTTGCTTGTAGGTTTTGTGTGGCTCCTGAAATAAATGAAAAATTTCCCTTGCTCTCCATCCTCCCTAGCATTTGGTATTATCAGTGTTTGGAATTAAGCTATTCTTAAAAATGCATAATGGTATCTGATTGTTAATTTGCAGTTCCCTAATGCTATATGACTGAGTTTTGCTATGGTTTGCATTTAAAGTTTCTCTCAAAGACTCGTGTGTTAAAAGATTGGTTTCCTGCCTGTAGGCCTTTGGGAGATGGTAGAATCTTTACAAAGGGAGAGTTATTGTAAGGAAGTAAAATCATGGACCCATATTTGCTTTCTAGCCACAACAGGAGATGAGGTTTCCCTCAACGTGGAAAGCAGTACCTGGCTATAAGTTGTTTATCTATGGTATCTTGTCACAGCAATGGAAAGTTGAATAACACAAACATTTTCCATGTACTTATTTGCCATCTATATAGTTTCTTTGGTGAGATAACTAATGACCCTTTTGTATAAATTTTTAATTGTTTTGTCTTAAGAGTTACTTCATTCTCTCTGATAGACATAAATCTTATTACTTTATCACAAGTTTTAATCATCCACTTAAAAATTAAAATAGCATTGGAAGAAAATCCAAAGCAATATATTTATTAATTTTATAAGAATACATATCTCAGCTACCTGCTAGGGATAAATCTTCTTATCTATTAATTATTCTCGTGTGATAATGCCAAGTTATAGGTTGTAATGCAATACAGTTTTTATTTCTGTTTTTATAAACATAGAGTTCATTTAGTTGTTGATTAATTTGGGAATTTAGTTATGAATTAATTACTTGAAAATATAAATTCTAACTCAGCATGTGGTTTTCTCTTTCAATACCTTAGAGCCAGTTTACATAATTGTGCTAAATTCTCACACAGCGGCTGGAGTGTAAGTGAGAATTAAGAGAGCTATAACCTTTGGGCCTGTTCTATAAATTTTAATTAATGGTTTTTTAGGTGTTTGCCACTTATATTAGGTATTAAGAATTCAAAATTGAACAAATAAGGCACACATGGCCAGTAGAAGAACAGCACACATAAATAACTTAATTGAAATATAATAAATACATACATGTTAAGAACATTACTATGTGACAACTATCATATAAAATCAACATAAAAAAACCATCTTTTTGAATAATTTGTTTTTAGGAAATCACAGGAGTCAAAAAATAATTTCTGTCCTCCTCTAAAAACCACTCTTGGATTATGCAAAATTTTAGCCTCCTAAACATTGACACCAAAGTAACTCTAGCTGTCTAGAGGACTGTTTCCCCAAAAGATTGATAGGTTCCATGGATTTTTCATCTATTCTACTCTGTGACAATTTTAGTGGAGCTCATCCACTCTATGATCCTGTTGTCCAGTGCAGTACATCATGGCACAAAGTTAAAACTATGTTAGAATACCCAACATCACACTGTGCATTGAGGTCTGGGCCCTGAGAGACATCATATGGTTTTGTAGTAAACTCTGATGATGTCAGTACTTACTAAGAATCTTCATGACATTTTTGTCAAAAATTGTGTAACCAAACCAGGTTTTCCACACCTTATAGTCATTTTATTTTATTTTTTTCCTGACATGAGATTTAGAACAGAACAACCTTCAGTTATGTCATCTTGTTTTCTTGACTTGAAACTCGAAAAGCTGATGGTATGTCAGATCTCTTTCTTTGTAGAACAATCTTAGACTCTTAAGCAAATTTTCTTACCAGCTCTTGACATTTTACCTTAAGAGTGTTGCAAATCTGATGAAGAACATAAACAAATCCTAATCCATGGTCAATATAGACTTTCTCTAACTTTGCATATCAAAAAAAATTAGAGGCACTAAGCTGTGGCTTTACTAAAAAATGTGTTCCATTCATGGTACATGGGCAATTTGAATAATTTACCCTGGCCATTCCCAAAATCAGTGGTTATATTTCACCTTTATTTGGACATCCCTATTATTATACCTATGCTGCATAAAACTAAATATTCACAATTTTAAACATACATTGTCATTTCTATATTACAAGAATATTCAATTTAGAAGAGATTGGCTAATCCTTTGATATTACTAATGACTGTTTAGAAAAAATTGCCATGCTTCCTTTTAGCTCAGAGGTCAAGACACAGATTTGGGCACTTCTCTCAAACCTTCATCCCTCATTCTTGTTGGTGAAAGCTATGTCTTATAGTATAACACCAAAAGTATAACACTTCTTGATAAACAGAAGTCTTGTGTCTCCCAAGAGTCAGTGGATTGTCACACTTGGCCTAAGACCATGACTCCTGAATTGTATAGGCATATCAACAAAGATGAAGAGGAAAAATCAAAACCCTGCCTCTCCTTGCCATTTAAAACAACTTTACAACACTTGCCTATCTTGAACTCCACATAACTAATCTCATTAATTCCATTATTACTCTTGATAATCAGTCAACACCAGAACCCTCAATCTTCTAAGTCAAATGCCATATCCTTCACTTCTAGGTCAAATGACATATTCTTACATGAATACATCTCTAATTCCTCTTCCCATCAGTTTCTAGCTCCCAAAACTCAATCAAGGACCTTTTCATATTTTTAATACATTACCAGAAAAATCTCCTATATTCTGATCTATTCCTCTAAACTTTCCTTATTCTTGGTATAACAAAATCTGGCTTACTTCTGCAAACTTTGTTTCCCTTTTAGACTTTTCAAGTGATAGCTGATTTTTTTTCTCCCACATTTCTCATACCACAGATCATAGAGAAAATACATAGATACTTGTTTCCATTGCCTCTTTTAGATCATCTTTTTTTTTTTTTTGGTACTGGGGGTTGAACTCAGGGGTACTCGACCATTGAGCCACATCCCCAGCACTATTTTGTGTTTTATGTAGAGACAGGGTCTCACTGAGTTGCTTAGCACCTCACCATTGCTGAGGCTGGCTTTGAACTCATGATTCTCCTGTCTCTAGATCATTTTTAATCTGACACTCTCAACTTTCAATCACGTATTACCTAAATTCATCCCATACTAATACTGTTATGATCCAACAACGCTGGATCACATTCCATTATATCTAGTTTTTTTAGCTTGAGATTCTTGGTTATACTTTCAAATATTATGTGTTTATTTAGTTTTTGCTTCATTGTAACCAAAATGCTTGACGAAGGCAATTTAAAGGAGAAAAGTTTTATTTGGGGCTCATAGTTTCAGAAATCTCAGTCCATGGATAGAAATTTCCACTGCCCTGGGCCTGAGGTGAGGAAGCACATCGTGGAGGAAGGGCCCAGCAGGAGAAAGCTATTCAGTTTGTGGTAGAGTCAGGAAGCAGAGCTAGAGAGGGCAGGGAAGGTCCCATAGGGAAAACCGCAACCTTTCAAGGCATGCCCCTATGACTCATCTCATCCAGTCACGTCCCACCTGCTTATATTTACCACACTGTCATTCAAACTAGGAAGAAATAATTAGGTTACAGCTCTAATCATTTTACCTCCAAATTAGGTATATGCTGGGATCAGCATTAACAGATGCTTTTTGGGAATACCTCATGTCCAAACCATAACACTATGTATTTTTTTATAATTTTTATATACATCTAAAGAACAATATACACATTATAGGTGCAATGCCTTGAATTTTGCATTATGAAATTATTTTCTCTTATTATCTTTACTCCTAATTTACATTAGCACTCATGCTCATGGTTATAACCTACACATTTTAATTATCAATGTATGCTATGTATACAATGTCTCTGTGGAAAGAAATAAAAGTCAAGACTTACAGAATTTACTCATTTCCATCATGCAAATTATCCAAGTATGGTATATTTTCAGTTGCCTGTCATTTTTCAACAGCTCACAAAATTCATGAAAATTCTTTAACAATTAACTATTACAAGTCATCTAGCATAACTTCTAATCACTCACTCCAGTCTCTGTATCTTACTCCCTTTGGTACTCCATTCCCAACAATGTGCTAGGATCTTTAGGTCCATTTATGTCACGATTATTTTTCTGTTCTCTGCCTTTTAATGCGTTCTTCTTTTAAGTGCCAATTTTTAGTCTCTGTATCTTCAATAAGTCAGCATTTGACATTGTTACCTGCTCACTTCCTCTTGCTTGATAAACTTCCTTCACTAGGCTTTGAGGACAACATACCTTTCAGTATTCTTGTTTTTTCCTATTGTTCTTTTTTTTCTGCTACACTGGTTCCTCCTGCTTAACTAATATATATCCCATACCTAAGTCATCAGGAGAGCATGTTGTCTTCCAACAAAATTCATCCATAGTCATCTGTTTTTATGCAAAAATACTGATTACTCTAGATCTGAGGTCACATCACATTCATACCAGGGATATGTGTTCCCTAATATCCTCATGCATTATACATTGCTGATAAATAGCATGCATTATTTATGAGTGAGTAAACAAATAAGTAAAAGAATAAATGTATAATTAGCTATTCCCACTCACTTGCCCACACTCATCCCACTTTATTAATTGTAAAAATTTCTGTGAAAATAATTGAACTTGATATATTCAGCTTTTCCCAGAAAGTTGATACCTCTTTTCTTACCATATTGTCTTTCTTTTTAAAATAAGTCAAAGCAGAATTGGTACCTTCTTGAGAAAAGAGGAATAACTTCTAAATTTTTGACACATTTTTTATGGTCTTACAATCCATTACTTGAAAAATTTATATCTCAATTCACCTCAAAACTTTAGAAATATTACATCATGGATCTTATTTTTCCTATATTCTTCCTGTTTTACTAAAGTGTTTGCTATTTTTCCCTTTTTCTTCCTGTCAATATCTGTGATTATTATATTCCCCACTCCACATCAAATCCCATCATGTAATCCTATCATGTTTTCTCCACTTCTTTTATTGTTCTATATTTACTTTCTTCACTTTTTTAGCCTCACATTGTTCTTTTCCACATTTCAATATTAGCTTATAAAATTTCATGTAGTTCTGGAAAATTTTTGGTATTGGCTATCATATACAATATGAGATTATAAAGTGTCAAATAACATGAGACCCAAGAAAAAGAAAAAAAAGAAGGTGGTGATGAATCAGGCCAGAGAGCAGGAATAAAACTTAGTCTGACCAGAAAAAAATAATAATAATAAGAGCACTTGTAAAAATCTACTAACTCTATATAATTCTCCTCTCTAAGGAGTAAGAAGTGATGAGAAGTAATTTGAAATTCTGGTAAGCATGGCAAAGAAAGTAGAATAGATCCTTATACCAGGAGAGATTTATGAAGACCATGGGTTTTCAGCAGGACCAAATAGTTTGAATGATTTTCTCAGGGATCAGATCTCTGCTGAAGGAACATAAGTCATTTTCATTGGATTTGTTTCCTCTATAAAATTACTACATTTTCTCCTCTGCTTTCCCATAAACTTCCAATGAGTATTTGTCAGAATAAGAAAACTCTTTCAAATATAAGGCAAGCCTTACTTATGATATAAAAATGTAGAGCAGTACAAACAAAACTCATTTTCATCCTGGAAAGAAAAATGCTTCAATAATTCTTTACCTGAATCATTCTCCAAGAACTGAGTTGTACTGTTTTTCCCTTCAGCATTATTCCTCTTGAGTCAGTATTTCAGTGCAGAACCCATTACAGAGTATGCACTGGAGAGTTTATTAAAAGCTGCTACAGCACCATAGGTGTGTGGAAATTGAATTATCAATGGAGTTCAATGGAAGACGTGCCGTATCTATCATGTACTCCTATTTTCGGTTAGAGAACACTTTTTGAAACTTCTGTGACATTTGCTACTCTATATCCATTGGCATAAAGGAGAGAATAAAATTTATATTTATATTAACTCCCACAAAAATGTATATTTAGGAAAAGAACAAATAAGTCCATTTAATCTGTAGAAATTGCCATTAGTGTGAATACAAATATGCATTAATGTTATAAGAATGTACATAAAGTAATTTCAAGTGAAATTTTTAACTTTTTAAAAAAAGTTATTACTCCAATTCCTTTGGCATGCACATTTCCTTACAACTCATTTTTCTGTTGCTCCAATATATGTTTTAATTTCTTTTCTTCATTACTTCTCTTATTTTATTTTAAATCTCCCTCTTTAATCATGTGCAGTGCTGATTGGCTGACTTATGAAAAATCCTTTTTAATTAATTAATTAATTATGCTGTTAACATTTTTGAGTTCTGCATGTGTTCTGGAAATTAACCCCTTGTCAAATGTATACTTTATGAATATTTTATCCTTCTGTAGGCTGTCTCTTGACTCCAATAATTGTTTCTTTTGCTATACAGAAGCTTTATATTCTGATGTTTTTTCATTTGTCTATTTCTTTTTCTGTTAGCATTACATGCAACTTTATTAAAATACCCTCAACCATTCCAATGTCCTAAAGCATATTTCCTGTTTTCTTTTATTAAGTCAATATTTTCACGTCTTACATTTGACTCTTTAATCCATTTTGAGTTGATTTTTATAATTAGTGAGAGACAGAGGTCAGTTTTATTCTTCTGCAGGAGGATATATCATTTTCCAAGCACCGTTTATTAGAATAAATGGTGTGTAAGCATTTCCACTGTGTTCCAATGTGTGCTCTTAGAAACGTTCTGAATATCATTAGCTAGGAATGCCTGGGTTTACTTAAATGCTCTGCATTCTGTTCATTTGGCTTATGTGTCTGGATTTATAACAATACTCTGTGCTGTTTTGGTGATTTCAGCTATGTGGTATATTTTGAGGTCAGGCAGTGTAATAGTGTCTCCTACTTTGTACCTTTTGCACAAGATGGCTTTGGCTATTTGAGTTTTCTGTGGATTCATACAAAGTTCAAGATTATTTTTTCTTCTGAAAAATTCATTGGTATTTTAGTGAAATTTGCATTGAATCTGTAGACTTCTTTGAGTGGTATGGACATTTTAATAATAGTGATTGTTCCAATCAAAACATGGGATATCTTTCCATTTAGTTGTTCCCTCTTTGATTTCTTTAAATGATGTTTTATACTTTTTATTGTAGAGAATCTTAGCCTCTTTGGTCAAATTTATCCCTGGGCATTTTATTTCTTTGTAGCTATTGGAAATGGTGGTATTTTATTGATTTCAGATAACTTTAAGTTATTTCAGATAACTTGCTATTGTCGTAGAGCAATGACACTGATTTTTATATGTTAATTTTTTATCCTGAAACTTTTCTACTCTTACTTTTTTGTTTTCATAATATTTTTTTTTCTGTTGGAGTATTTGAAGTTTTACATCTATGTAATATTGTCATTTACAACAATGACAATTTTGCTTTCTATTTTCTCATTTAAATGACCTTTATTTCTTCATCTTATCTGATTCCTCTGGGTAGAAATTTCCAGCACTATGTTTGAATAAAAATGATGAAACTGGGCATACTTGACTTGTTCCAGATCTTAGAGAGAAAGCTTTCAACTTTTCCCTGTTGAGTTTAATGTTAACTGTTGGCTTATTATAAATGACCTTTATTATGTTAAGGTACATTTGTTCTATACCTAATTTATTCTGTATTTTAAATCATGATGGAATATTGAATCTTATCAAGTGCTCTTTCTGCATCTATTGAAATGATCATATGGTTTACGTTTTTTGTGGTGTGTCACATCTATTGTTTACATATGTTAATTTTTTTGAATTCCTGGGATATATTCCATTTGGTATGGTGAATTATCATTTTAATGAGATATTATATTTTTTTGCTATGGTTTTGTTGAGGAATTTTGCATCTGTTTTCATGAATGATATTGGCCTGATGTTTTCTTTTACTTTTTCTTTTTCTTTTTTTTTTTTGTTTTATGTATCTTTCTTTGGTTTTAGTATTGAAGTAATCCTGGCTTCATAAAATGAATTCTGAAAAATGTCCACCTCTTTGAATTATTGGAATTATTTAAAAAGAATTGATAGTCTTTTTTTAAAATTTAAAATAGAACTCAGAAAAGCAGTAATCTGGTCTTGAAATTTTCTTTGATAGGAGAATATTATTACTGTTTCAATATCATTAATTCTTATTAGTCTATTCTTGTTTTACATTTCTACATTATTCAAAATTGTTAACATGTATATGTTTACTAATTTGCCCTTTTCTTCTAGGTTATTGAGCTTGCTTTTGTATCATCGTTCATAATATTTAATATTCATTTGTATATCTGTGATTTCAGTTGCAATGCCTCCCTTTCATTCCATGATTTTATTTATTAGACTCTTCTCTTTTTATTTATTTATTTTTTTGTTTTTATTAGTCTAGCAAGGGGTTTGTCAATTTTATTTGTAGTTTTGAAAAACCTGTTTATTATTTTATTGATCTTTATATTTTCTTAAAATTTATGTTTCATTTATTTCATCTGTGATCTTTATTGTTTCTTTATTTTTATAATTTGGGTTTGGGATATACAGAGGGCGGTTCCAAGATGGAGGCCTAGACAGTCCACTCTGCGCTAGGCTTTCAAGGACCAGGGCTGGAAGTGGTGGAGGCGCCGTTTTCCAGCCAGCTTCCTGGCATCATTCTGCGGCTCAACATCCCACGCAGGAATTTCGCTCGTGTATGTGTGAGTACAGGATCACCGGGAGGCAGCGGTAGCCGGGAGGCGTGGCTTCAGCACCGGCCGGAGAAACACGGTTGCAGCCCAGGCCTCAGCCCAGGGCTACGGCTATCCGAGACTGAGACTGGAGGTAGCGGGGTGCCATTTTCAAACCAGCTTCTTGGGCAGCTCTCTGCAGTTCACCACCCCACACAAGAGTCTCGCTTGTGTGTGTGGGTGCAGGGCCACCGGGAGACAGCGGTAGCCAGGAGGAGTGACTTCGGCGCCGACTGGTGGAGTGCAGTTGTGGTGGGGGATCCAGCCCAGGGCTTCAGCCCGGAGTTTACCCTGGGCGTGCTGGGCCTGCTTCCGCACAGGGTGCTTGGCCCCAGCACCCACCCAAACGTGAGAGACCGCTAGCAGTTGCTACTGTGGACCGACTGTCTTCTGAGCGGAACCCCAGCTATTGTTCTTTGTGGACCACCTTCTAACACAGCGGAACTTCCTACACACCAGGGGGTGCAGGTGAACACCTGGGAGCAAACCTTGGCCACGGTGGAACAGCAATTCCACCAGCGGCCCAGAGTTTCACCTTGGCCTGGGACCAGTACCAAGGATACCAGCCGGGAAAGTCCAGCAAACAACGGACAATGCCACCTACTAGAGGAGAAGTAATGAAACCCTGCAGGGAAACTATAACCATATAGGAGTTAAAACTGTAACACCTTGGATCAGCAGAGCTAGAAGGAAAGACACACAAACATCATGAGAAAACAAGGGAAGAAAGTGACTCAAACAAACCAAGATACTACACTCCCAGAATCCATGGGCTGTACAGCAGGAGGAATGACAGAACAGGAAT
>PVHX01031631.1:0-14689 GCA_004024805.1 Geosciurus inauris | reverse complement strand
TTTTTTTAGTTGTAGATGGACACAATGTCTTTATTTTATTTTATTGCTTTGTATGTGGTGCTGAGGATCGAACCCAGGGCCTCACGCATGCAAGGCAAGCGCTCTACCACTGAGCTACAACCCCAGCCCAGAATTTAATTCTCTATGAAACCCCAGTTGAGAAAGACTGTCTTAGATGAATGCCAGACTCAGAGTAAAGGGCTGGGGATGTTGCTCAATGGTAGAGCATCCCAGGGTTCCATTCCTAGTACCAAAAAAAAAAAAAGTACCAGGGTATGCCATGAAATTGGGTTGGGTGAGCTCAGGTACCCAGAGATTATTTCCAGATGTTTCTTTTGGGGAGTTTAGCTAACAAAGGATACCCTTTCCTTTTTAGGAAGAATATGAAGACTCCAGTGGGAATGTTGTGAATAAGAAGACATATGAGGATCTGAAAAGACAAGGACTGCTCTAGGGTACAGGACATAGCTCAGCCTTTGGGCTTGCCCAGGCTTCCCTGAGATCTGCTTTTTCTATTTCTCTCAACCAAATGCTCTTTAAGACTCTGCTACATAGTCTTATGGTCTAGCATGCATCTTGTAGAAACAAGGCATGCTAGCAGATTGCAGGGTTGAGATGTGTTTTATCTTTGTTTTATATTAAAAAAAAAAGATCCTGTGGGAAAATAAAACTAATCCCTTGTTCTGAATGTGTTTTTTTTCTGAAACCCAAGATTATGGGCTAATGCAGTACCTCAGTTATTAATGCCTTCCTACGTCTTTCTCACCAGCTTTAGTAACGGCCAAGATTTAATGAGCACCTGTTAGTGCCAAATATGTTATGTTAGGTAATTCTGACCTAACCTCTTTCCCCATCCCACCGCTTTGCTGTCACTTCCCCAAAGTAACATCACCCAAGGGTGAGCCCTGCCCTGTGTTGAATCAGTCATCAGTGTTCATAGGAAGGATGAGGAGGGTTGCGCCAGGGATGCTCTTAAGGACTAAGTTTGGGGCTTGGAATTTAACTCAGTGGCAGAGCACTTGCCTGTTGTGTGCAAGGCCCTGGGTTCCATCCCCTCCACTATGAGTGACCCCAAGGCTCGCCTTTTTTATTTAGATCAGGTTCAAAATGAGAGTCTTTGGTGATCCTGTCTGCCTATTTCTTCTATAAGATCCCTGTTTGACTGCAAGAAGTAGCTAATATTTTTGTGTTCTCCAAGCCCAGACCTTCAAGATCTTGGGTAGAGTTGAGCAGCTGCCCTAGCGTCTGAATCTGGTATCAAATGGAAAGAGCTAGGGGAGCCAGGGAAGCACTGCTCTGCCCAGAAGCACAATTCTCCAAAGGCCAGGGCCTGCTGCAGACAGGATTCCCAGCAGCCCCTTCACCCCTCAGCACTTGGACCTTCTTTGTTTTTCATATATCTTCTTTTAGAAATCCCAACTCTAGCTGGGCGTGGTAGCTCACACTTGTAATCCCAGCACTTTGGAGGCTGAGACAGGAGAATCGCGAGTTCAAAGCCAGCCTCAGCAAGGGCGAGGCACTAAGCAACTCAGTGAGACCCTGTCTCTACATAAAACACAAAATAGGGCTGGGGATGTGGCTCAGTGGTCGAGTGCCCCTGAGTTCAATCCCCAGTACCAAAAAAAAAAAAAAAAAATGATAGAAATCCCAGCTCCATGAATGGCCATCTTTCTCCCACCTGTCTTGCTCTCGTCATTCATGGCAGTAAGATCTCAACGCCCCGACCCCTGCAGCACTTCACTCTGGATTGGTATTTTCCTTCCTGGTTCAGCGCTTCTCTTGGGCAACCCCCTCACATGTTGGTTTGTGCTTTGGCTCCTCCAATTGCTTAAAACCCCAGTGGACAATGTCTCCAGGGCCTGAACTTCTGAAGCAGAGTGGATAATCAGACCTAACTGAGCTGACTACAAACTGATTACTGAAAACCAACCCAGAAAGCAAGGAGATGTTGCCACTGGGGAAGAGAGTTAAAGCCTTGGAAATGGAGGTGCAGGGAAAAGACATGGCTCCAGCACTCCTGTTGGAACAGTAGCTGCATGGAGGCTTCCTGGGAGCGTACCTGCTGCTTTCTAGTTGTCACATTCCAGAGCTCCCTTGTTAGGAGTGGGTTATCTGGGACTCCAGGGCTAATTGGGTGCCCCTTTACGGTGTTCAGAAAAGATGGGATGAGGTCTGAGGGTCCTGCCATCACCCTGTCCAGGTAACCGCAGTCATCCTGTGTACCATGAGCCAGAACAGCCCTGGAGGGAACCTGGCTTACCTGTTGCCACAGGGGCTTCTATTCATTGGTTACTTCGTGCATTCGGATTTTTTGTTGCCTTGTATATGCTGGGCACAATTTGATGTGCAAATTTTTGAAAATTTCGGTTGTAGAGATGAGATGTTGGGAGCAGAAGCCAGAGTAAGGAAGCTCAGTTTCAGTGAAGAGCCATGAGGCCAATGCCATCAGGCACTGACAGGGTACAGAACTGTTGGCTAAGGTGCAGGCAAGAACATCAGGCCCCCTCAGAGGGACCTCCTGGAAGTCCACCTCATGGCATTTGCCGTGGAGAGAATAGTATTTCTCCTGAACACCCTGACCAGGCTGGGGAAGAGGAGAGGTTGCTTTCCTTGGTTTGGATCAATAGTTCTTAATATTTTTAGAATTATGGATTCCTTTGGAGATACAAAGAGAACTTTTTTACTAGAAGAATAAGCATGCATATTTTTGCATAGTTTCATGCACTTATGAATTCCCAAATGCCCATCCTTGGTTCCTAAATCTAAAGCATCTCACCTTTACTAAACTAGGGGTACAGCTCAGTGACAGCACTTGCCTAGCATGTACAACGCCCTGGGTTCAGTCCCCAGCACCACAAAAAGAATCTTGCCTTTGGATGTGGAGTATGAATCTCTGCCCAGATGCTTACTGCTGAGAAAAACTCATTCAGCCAGCTTTTCCAGGTCAACTGCTAGGCTCAGGAGGAACTGCAGCAAGTGTTTGGGAATTATTGCTAGGATTTGCCACCTCTGCTGAACCCAGTCGCTGATCCTGGCGTGAGCCTCCCAACAGCAGGAGTCTCCATGATCCCCAGCTCTGAGAGGAAGTGAATAGATGTATCAGGCCTCAACCAGTTATCCCTCTCCTCTTTCCTTCTGGCCCCTTCCCCGGGGTCAGCTGGTACTGGAAGATGCTGCAGAGGGAACACCCTAAATGTAATTAATGTGTTGTGGAACTGAGAGGCAAACAAATTTTTAGATTTTTCTCCTCCTTCTGCTTTTTTTTTTTTTTTAATCCTTGAGATGACAGTTCCCTCTCCCTTTATAGTTTTTTTAATTTTTTTTTAGTTGTAGATGGACACAATACTTTTTGTTTTATTTGTTTTTATGTGGTGCTGAGGATCGAACCCAGTGCTTCACGTGTGCCAGGCAAGCGCTCTACCGCTGAGCCACAACCCCAGCCCTCTCCCTTAATACTTAAAGTCCTGTCATCAGCCTCTTGCCATTCCTTATGAGTTCTGGAAGGAGACTGGCCTCCCTTCCCTCTGCTCTCTGCTAAGAGCCCCTCCATCTGCCAAGTTTCTGATCCAGTCAAATAAGACACTTTTTCAATCATATGAAGGTTCTTCAAAAGACTAGGAATGGAAGCCGGGCGCGGTGGCTCAAGCCTGTAATCCCAGCACTTAGGGAGGCTGAGACAGGAGAATCGCGAGTTCAAAGCCAGCCTCAGCAATGGTGAGGCACAGAGCAACTCAGTGACACCCTGTCTCTACATAAAACACAAAATAGGGCTGGGGATGTGGCTCAGTGGTCGAGTGCCCCTGAGTTCAATCCCCAGTACCAGAAAAAAAAGAAAAAGAGAAATACAATAACATTATAAAAAAAGAATTGCTGGGGATGTAGTTCAGGGGTAAGGCACCCTGGCTGCAAACCCTAGTACCATAAAAATGCAGGGACCCATCCCAGAGTAGGTCCTCACTACAGGCTCTCCTCTGTGTCACATCACCTTGACACCTGCCACTGGGAAACAGATCTGAACACTGATGGAAAACTATAGCCAAGGACAAAGGAATAGATGCCCCTTTAGCCCTGAGAATAATGGGGGCTGGTTGTGCTCAGCCTCCCAGAGCTGGGAGGAAAGATGAGAATAATTTCCCACTCTTTCACCTCCAGCAGTTTTTTTACCTTGCACGGGAAAACATAAACCCGCCTTCAGCAGACACTTCCAGGTCCGATCCCTCAGAGCTGGGGGAGGCGGAGCCTGGAATTGGGGAATCCAGTCTGAGAGCCACCTCCTGCCCTTGGCTCAGGCCCAACTCAGGGACGGGTGTGGGGTCTGAACCTGAAGAACCTTGGGACAAGGTGAACGCTGACTTCTGACCCTCTGTGACTCAGGGTTTCCTTGGTCTGAGGAAACGCATCACCTCAGGCACCTTCTGACGTTGGAGGCAAATGAGGTCAAATCAGAGGCACCCGATATGTATTTCCTGTCCCTGCACCTGCTCGAGCTCTGATTCCCTGGGGCCTGGGATACTGCTGTGGCCATGCCAACAACTCTCAGAGGGGCAGTTACTAGGATTCAGGCCTCTTTGTGCCTCCCTCAGGCTGTCTCTGGGACACTCACTTTCAGGAAGCAAAAGCTAAACCCCTGGAACCCCTTGTTCCCTCGAGGTTGACCTCCCGTGCTCCCCAGCCTATTGGCTCGTTTGCATAGTGCTGTACCGGCAATCTCTGTCTGCAGCCCTTGTCTGGGCCACGCAGAGCTGGCCCTTCATTCTGGCTCCTGCAGCACCTCATCAGATGTCTGTAGCCCACAGTAGCCACAAGGCTGCTTTGCTCAGAGGTAGCTGTCCTCAGCCCGGGGACCCTGTCACCAATTGTAAGCTAGGCCAACTGCTGGATCCTGGGACTGCACCTACTTTTTCCTTCTTCCACTTAAGCACTGCATGAACTTTCCTTGACCTATGACCTTTGAACTGGTCATTCCCTGCTGCGGCTCTTCCTCTCCTTTTCCTTCTACCAGTCCTCCTGCTGATCTTCCTGGCAGCCCAGAACCTGACTAGATGTTAGCTAAACTTTGCTCCCGTCCAGTTAAGCAGCATGTTAGGGAGAGGAGAGCTTTCCTAACTGATCAGTGCCTTCAGCCCATGGGATGGGATCACAGTGATCAAAGCTGGCCACAGACATGCACGGCTGTTGCTGCTTCCAGGAGACGTGCTTCCAGGAGGCAGTGCTCCAACCAGGCGGCAGAGTGTGGGCCTGGGGAGCACTACTGCCAGGTGTAGGGCCCAGGCACAATGGGGCCCCAGACTGGATGCCATCATGAGGGGAAGGGGAGTAGACCTGCAGCCTGAAGCAGATGATTGGGCAGCCGAATCTGCATCTGCAGGGAACTGGCCTGCCTGGGGTCTAGCAAGCTCGATCCTCTTAGCACCACATGATGCCAAGACCTAGGGGAGCAGCTGGAATTTTCCACATCTCCATGACATACCCCCTTGTTCTTGACCTGCATGTTCTCTGGAGACTGGCTGACTGACCTCAAGGGGCGGGAGCTAGGGACCAAGGAGGTTTAGGTCAGTCTGTGTTTAGGTCAGCCCATGTTTTGCTTTAGGCTTCCATGAGTGGGAGAGGGGAAAGGAGAGGAAGAAGGGCCCATTTCTTCTTGCAGCTGAACCAATCCTGCTTAGGCTGTATTGGCTGCAGCCAGGCCTATCTGGCAGGAATCCCCAGGTGTCACAGGGCTGAGATTCAGCCCTGCTATCGATAGTGCTGTTGAGCCTTGACCTTAGGCAGCTGCTTCCAGCTGGATGGGACCCTCCACTTCAGCCAGGAAGCTTCAGGGGCCACCAATAGCCCCCTGCCCTGCGCCCTGGCTATGGCCACCCTGCTGCTCCTCCACTCCTACTTCTGTCCCAGTTCCTCTAGCAGAAGAATGAGAAAACAGCAGCCAGGGAGACCTTTTAAGCCCTGCAAGCCCCCAGGCCCATGTACTCCAATCCTATAGCTGTGTCTTTAGTACAAGTGATTGATCAAATCCATACCTTTGGGCTCAAGGTGACTCCTTCCTCCCTCCCAGGGCCTAAGACATGGGATCCTCCAAGGGAGCAGGGCATTAGTCCCAATCCCAGGGAAGAGGCTGGGGTTGTCTGAAAAAAAAAGAAAAACAAAACAAAAAATTCCTGCCTGACCCCTATCCAATGGAAAGGCCCCAAGATCCTGCAGGGACAGGTTTTAAAAAAAGGAAAGTACCTGTCCCATACCCTCCTCCCCAGACTTTGACATTAAGATGGGGCTGGAATCGGGGTTCCCTTGCTTTCCTGCAATGACCCCTCCCTGTTTGATCTCTCACACAGATTGTAGAAACAATCCCCTTTTCCTTTACCCTGTACATGACTTTGAAAATAATTCCAATAAACTTGAGTTCCATTTATGATGTGGATGCTTCAAGAGGAGATGACTGGGAGAAGGTGTATCTGCTTCTGGAAAGGGTCTACATGAGCAAGTTAGACTGGTCATTAAAGCACAATTTCAGAAAAGAAGCAGGAACTGGGCAGAAATCATGGTAATCACCCCTTCCTCAGCACTGGCTCATCTACTGCTCTTTCAGTTTGGGTCAAAGCTTGAGAGAAGGTGTATTCATTGAAATAATTCACTGAGTGATCCACTAATTCAATAAGTATGTTCTGAGGGCCAGGAGTGCTCACTTACGCCTGTAATCACAGCTACTCCAGAGGCTGAGGCAAAAGGATCACAAGTTGGAGGCCAGCCTGGGCAACTTTGTGAGACCTTCTCTCAAAATAAAAAATAACTTTTTAAAAAGGCCTGGGGATGTAGCTCAGTGGTAGAAAACACCAGGTTCAATTTCAATACAAACAAAAATAATAATGGGGTTGGGATTGTGGCTCAGTGGTAGAGCGCTTGCCTCGCATGCGTGAGGCACTGGGTTCGATCCTCAGCACCACATAAAAATAAATAAAGATATTGTATCCATCTACAACTAAAAAATAAAATTAAAAAAAATAATAATAATAAAAGTGTTATCAAGGGTACAGCATGCCAGAAACTGTGCTGGGGTGATGAGAGGAAGATGTAACCTAGTCCTCAGGGGAAGTTTAGCTTAGTGACACGGCCAATGAACTGACAGAGAACCACTCTAGAAAAGTTCATTGTCCATTCTGTCCATCTGGAGTAACCTCAATATCTTAGGGTCTATAGGCCCCAAAGTGATGAGGGACAGACAGATGTGAGTGGTGGGAACAGAATAAGGGAATAATTCTATAAAATGCACCCACTGTGCCGACTGCCACATTCTTTCTTGTCCAAGAAGCAATTTACCTTCAGCTCTGCCTGGTTTAAATGAACAAGATATGTCACATTCCTTAAAACTACCTATTATCTGCAGGAGAAATGCAGGCCCAAAATAATGTCGATAAGAGGAACCCAGTTAATCTGAAGGGAGCGAACTTTGTGACCCTTTTCACAGACCAGATCCTGGAACTCAGGGAGATAAGGATAGTTTCTTCTAACCATAAACTCTGTAAGAATGTATGGTTAAGAGTCCAATTAGAGGGGCTGGGATTGTGGCTCAGTGGTTGAGCGCTTGCCTCGCATGTGTGAGGCACTGGGTTCGAACCTCAGCACCACATAAAATAAATAAAGGTACTGTATTCATCTACAACTAAGAAAATATTAAAAAAAAGAATCCGATTAGAACCAGTCAGCAAGGACCAAAGTGACCTAGCGTTGTCATGGTAGTAAGGACTTGAAAGCCTGACGTCCTATTACTTTCTGTCAAAAGTCAAGAGGTGGACCTGGGCAGGACTCTCCGGAAACTTCTCTGGGATCCCCAATAAAACTAGAGTGCAAGAGAAGCATGCTGTCCCTCTCCTCTCTGAGAGGATGTACTCTCTCCCTTGAGAGTGTCCCTTTCTCCTTTCCTATCCCTTCAAAAAACATGCCTGTTACTCTGAGCAACATGTCTGAAATCTTTCTGACCTGATCGCAAGAACTGAAGTTTGAAAATGTGTGTGGGGGAGGGTTCTTCACGCTGCCTCCGAGAAGTTTCCCAGAAGCCTCCGGCCCTGTAACACTATCAGGTTCCCGCCTACTCACAGAAGTCCTATCTCTTCTCATTTAAGTAAATCTCACTCTGCTCTTTAAATCTGCAAGACAAGAACCAAGAAAGAAATCTGTGCAGCAGAGAATGTAGTTTCATCTCAAAACTTCAGTCTCAAAAGGAGAAATATCTCTGCCAAGGCCACATGGCCAGGGAAATCAGGGGAAGGGGCGTGAGAACAACCAAGTCACAACCAAGTCCAGCCTGGGGCTGTCTGAGAGCTGAAGAACTGAGGCCTCTGACACAGCCTGGTGGTATAGTCACACACTTGATGTTCACATCCTTATCCTCAAACAGTCTCCTGTGGGCAAGAAGGGCTGGGAGGGACTGAGAGAGGACACATGGCCCTGCGTGGCTTTTTTTTTTAATTGGGGGGCAGGTCATGAGAATGCCTCAGTTGTTTTTTTTTCTTTATCTTTATTTTCTTTATTTATTTTTATGTGGCGCTAAGGATCAAACCCAGTGCCTCATGCATGCAAGGCAAGCACTCTACCACTGAGCCACAATCCCAGCCCCCCTGCGTGGGCATTTTAATGGCACAGGAGCTAGAGTGAGGCCTTCACCTCAGTCCCAGTCTCACTACCTGCTGGGCTGCCGGCCTTAGGCAGATCGCTTAACCTGTCTGAACCTCAGTTTATCCACCTGGAAAATGGAGATACTGGCTGCTCATAATCTTGTTCTCCCTCCATTAAGCTAAAACAAGGTAGTTATTTGGGGATAAAGAGTTTCAGTGGAGGGGCTGGGGCTGTAGCTCAGCGGCAGAGCGCTTTCCTAGCATGCGTGAGGCACTGGGTTCGATCCTCAGCACCACATATAAAATAATAAATGAATAAGGTAAAGATCCATTAATAAATTTTTTAAAAAAAAGGGTTTCAGTAGAGGTCAGTGCTGCCTCTCTTGGAGTGAGAAGAGTTGAGGGTAGAATTAAGGAGGAAATAAAAATGTATTTTTTTTCCCTTAAGGCAAACACGACTATGTTCCTTCCGGGCCCTGGGTAGGGAGCCCTGGCTCCCTGTCTTAGAGGTCTGAGGATGAAGGTTAGGCATTCATTATTAACCTTTCCGGAATACAGAGGCCAGTCTATCTCAGGACATAGAGGGTTAATAGGAGCGGGAGAGAAGCCCCCACTCCATGATCAACTCGGGCATGCTGGGACTTCCAGGCTGGCTGACCAGCCTATGGCGCGGGGGCCGCTGGGAAATGTAGTCACTGACCCGGGCCAGGCCGAAGAGTCCCCTGCTCCCAGCGGTGACAGCTCAGGAGGTAGGCGGCCATGGCAGAGGTCTGGGAGCAGGTGTGGAGGGGAGGGAGTGGGTAAGCTGACAGCTGGGACCCCTGCCCTGCAACCATGAGATTGGACATCCCCCCATCCCCCTGCCTGTGGCTGATGCAATGGGGCCTGCTGGGCAGGAAGAGGGCAAGAAACAAGGGACACTTTTCCTTCTCCAAGAGAGCAGAATTAAGTTCCTTCTCCAGGATGAGACCTTCCCTATGTGAGAGTAAGGAGACGTCCCCCCAGCTTATTTGGACACACAATCAACAGCTCCCAGAGGATCAGAACTGCTCCCCATAAAAAGGAGGCAGAGTCCTGCCCCAGGAACAACGGAACAAAGTCCCGTCTCCAATATCGGGACCACGACATCCCACTTCGAATGGATAGACTGGCCCCCACCAGGAACCAATAGATGCTCTCCTAGATAAAGGGCAGGACAAGGAATTGCAGGCCTGGCCAGGGGCAAAGGGATGGGGCTCCCTCTCCTGAGAAGCTTTAAAAGGCCATGCTAGAGAGTGGGAAAAGGCAGAGAACCAGGCCTCCCCTTCCCTTCTCCCTCCACAAACCCCTCCTTTCTGCACCGTAGCCCTCTGAAGCAGCTGTCAACTTGTTGACCAAAGGGGGATCCCATCTGTCCTGCCCAGCGAGAGTCTGATCAGCGAGGGCCAGCATGGACCAGTCGGTGGCGATCCAGGAGACTCTCGCTGAGGGGGAATATTGCATCATCATATCCTTCCTGGCTCTGAGCTCCTAGCTCTGACCCCGTGGGAGGTCAAACAAGGGTGTCAAGGTGTCTGTCCACTCTCTTTCCTTCTTCCCTGAGCCATCAGGGCAGAAGGAAGCCAATATTTACTAAGTACTCACTTGGTCCTGGACTCTTCGTCAAGTGCTTTAAGTATGCAGCTAGCCTCCCTACACCCTGTGAAGTTGGGATTATCCCCATTTTGCAGATGAAGAAGGCTCAGAGAGGCGAAGTGACTTGGCCAAGGTCACATGGGGAGTCTGGGAGGCAAGAGGACAGGGAAAGTGGAATGGACTGGATGGGGAGAGGCCTAGCTTTGTTTTCCTTGACTCTGAGAAGCAGGCAGTACAAGGTGTGCTGTGTGAAGGGGACAGCCGGCAGAGCCGCCTGCTGGGGCTCGTTCGCTACCGCCTGGAACACGGTGGCCAGGAATATGCGTGAGTGAGGGGCTCAGTCCCCACCTGTCCGGGACTTGGGGTTAGTCTCTGCTGTACCCTCCAGCTGAACTTCAATCATTCCTTCAGCTCTGAGTCTTCTAGAATAATTATCATAATGATAGTTAATATTCTTTGAACACCAGGCCCTTCACATGTATCTGTTCATCTACTCCTCAAAAAATGGTGAGGAGGCTTTTGGAGAAGAAGCAGTTATCACACTCTCCAGATCTTGAACTCATGGCCTGATTGTCTGAGTTCAAATCAGACATTGAAATCCTGAGCAAATTACTTTACTCCTTGGTACTTCAATTTGTCCAGATCAAAGTTTAAAGTGAGCTGGGCTCAGTGGTACATGCCTGAAATCACAGCAACACAGGAAGCTGAGGCAGGAGGACAGCAAGTTTGAAGCTAGCCTCAGCAACTCAGTGAGGCCCTAAGCAACTCAGCAAGACCCTGTCTCAAAATAAAAAAATAAAAAGGGCTGGTGATGTGGTTCAGTGGCTAAGCACTTCTGGGTTCAATCCCCAGGATAGTACCCACTCCCCAAAAAAAAGATTAAAATGGGATTGAAGATAGAGTTCAATGGTAGAGTGCTTGCCCACCGTGGGTGAGGCCCTGAGTTTGATCCCCAGCACTACAGAAAAAAAATTAATAAAAAAGGATTGTGGCACTTGCCTGTAATCCCAGGTACTTGGGAGGCAGATGCAGGAGTATTGGCAAATTCAAGGCCAGGCTGGGTGATTTAGTGAGACCCTGACTCAAAATAAAAAAAATAAAATGGTCTGGGATGTAACTCAGTGGTAGAGAGCCCCTAGGTTCATTCCCCATTTAAAAAAAAAAAATGGTGAGTCAGTGCACTTCAGAGGAGATTGGGCACATTCAGGTTGGTAGACAAGTTAGTGCACTTCAAGGGTTTGAAACACTGTGAGGCAATAGAAGGTTCTTAGGAAGTGTTGTCTGGTGACATCCGCAGAGTGCACTTCAGCAGAGCGGAAATAACACTCGTCAAAGACCTCATAGCAGCCCGGCACAGTGATGCAAGCCTGTAATCCCAGCACTTTGGGAGGCTGAGACAGGAGAATTGCAAGGTCAAAGCCAGCTTCAGCAATGGCGAGGTGCTAAGCAACCCAGGGGGACCCTGTCTCTACATAAAACACAACATAGGGCTGGGGATGTGGCTCAGTGGTCAAGTGCCCCTGAGTTCAATCCCTGGTACCAAAAAACAAACAAACAAACAAACAAAAACCTCATAGCTAGTGGGTGAACCTCAGGACCTCAGAAATGGGAGGGAGAGGCCATTCTAATCCAACATCCTAGTTTTAGAGATGGGGAAACTGAGGTTGGGGAAGGGACAGGGGGTAGCTGAGGTTGCACTGTGGCTGTCACATACAGCACTAGAAGGTACCATGGACAGATCAAATACATTTTACTAACACAGCATAGGCTCCCCAAAGTGAGAAAAGTTGCGCTTTGGCGACCTCATTCATAAAATGCAGTCTCCACAGGCACCCTGAACACAGTGAACCTGAGTAGGATGCCAGGGCACCACCAGAATTGTCCTAGGGACCCACAGACAGCATGAGCACACAGGTCTCCTAGATGAGCCTGCGGCATGGCCAGCGGGCCCTGTCCTCATTTCCTCTTCCTGCCCTCAGTCTCTTCCTGTATACGCACCGGAGGATGGCCATTACCGGGGATGATGTCTCTTTGGACAAGATAGTGCCAGTTTCACGAGACTTTACGCTGGAAGAAGGTGCCACAGGGGGATGGGTGGTATGAATCCCTCTCCTCTAGGTGTCCCTCAAGCCATTTCTGCCCTCGTTGGGGGTGGGTAGTGGGAATAAGGATGACATTGGGGCAGGGGTGCTCAGTTGCTGAAGATATTCTCATTTCCCTCCTGTACAGTGTCCCCAGATGGTGAACTCTACATCCTCGGTGAGTGGTCCTCTCAGTCTGAGTCTCAGTTGGGGAAGGGGGTACAGAATCTGCAGAGAGAGAGGAATGTGAAGTAAGAACACCCCCAATGTCCTTACTGTGGCAAGTAAGACCGGGCAGGGACTTCCCAGAAACAGAGCCTTCCCCTTCTATAAAGTGGGGATAATGTTAACCCATTGAGTCCCAAGCTCTCAATTCTTTATAGGACATAATGGATTATTTTGGAAGTGAGAGTACAGAGGGATTCCCTTCCTGTACATAAGGCTGCAGGGCTCATATCCATCCCGTCTCCTTTGCTTGCTACACTAGACTCCTCTGGGTCTCTCCCATTACCTTAAACATCACATGTTCTCACAGTGGAGTTCCCTCTTCCTGAAAGCCCCTTTGCACTTCCTAGCCATCTTTCAGGGCTCAGGTCACACATTTCTTTTCCCAGGAAGCCTTTGATGAACTCTGAAATTGCTTATAACTTTTTTCTCTTTCTTGTCCTTGCCAGGCCCCTGTCATTCACAGTGATTTGATGATTTGTATTGACTTACTTAATGTCTGCCTTTGGTAGATGATGATAATAATAATAATAATAATAATAATAATAATAACAATAATAATAATAGAGGCCAATATATACTCAAGGATCACCTTGTGTCAGGTAACATGCTGAAAGCTTTACATATATCATACCATGCTTTCTTCACAACAACTATGAGATTATCACTGTTTTTATCCCCATTGTGTGGGCAAGGTAACCAAGGCCCAGAAAAATTAAATAATTTTGTAGGGGATGGAACCTAGATTCAAACTCAGTATTGAGACCCCAGAGTCCACACTTGTAATTGCTCTGCTAGTTGCTTCTATTCATTCATTAATTCAGCACATTCTGAGTGCTCACCATGTGCCACTGGGTAATGGCCACATGCCACAAACGAGATGACTTCCAGACTAGCCCCTTGAAGAAGGGCCTCCATCTATGTTCCTCACCATGGTATTCCCAGTGCTAGCACTGTGCCTGGCACTATCAGGTAGATCAACTGACAGCCAGTCCCCCCAGAGGGTACACCTGTACCTACTCTTCATTGCACTGGGAGGGAGACACCACCTGCTCAGAGAATCGTCCCTGCCAGCTCCATCCAGTACTGCAGTGGTGAGGCTTACAAACTTCTCAGAGCGTTGTCCTACCTCCCTATAACTGTAGATGATGTGAATTTAGAGGTGAGGATACAAAGGACTCTTTTACTGTCCCAGCAACAACCTTGAGAGAGCTGCTTAAGGCCACAGAGGCTTTTGGGGATCCTGGAATGCTGATTCTTCATTCAGGGAACACTACCTTTAGGACCTATCTAAGTATTCAGATACTGGCAGCCAAGGGCTCATTTTCTGCCTCCTTTGTGCAGGCTCAGATGTGACTGTTCAGCTGGACACACCGGAGCTCAGCCTTCTATTTCAGCTTCCCTTTGGCTCACACACCAAGATGTTCCTCCAGGAAGTTGCCAAGGCCTGTCCAGGTAAGTAAGACCCCAGGCTCCCGGAGAGATGTTGGCTGGGGGTACTGACCTACCCACTCCAGTTGACTTTCCACCCCTCGGACTCACACTCCACAGTTTCTGTGCCTTCTAATAGCTGCTGGCATGGAGCTGCAGTGCCCCTACGCCACCAGCCAACTAAAGTTTGATTTTCCGTTTAGCATTTCTGACTCTGAGTATTAACTCTAGCAGGGTCCCTCTGTCCTCCTAGCTCTGTGCAAGGCTGAACAGGGTGGTTTGTGACTCTGCTGATAAACCTCTTACAAGGTGGCAGAGCCAGCAACTTCTAGAGGCCCATCTATCTTCCTTTTTCCACCACCCACAGCTAGAACAAAAGGAAGTCTGTTGTATGGGCTCTCCTGCCCTTGAATCCTGCCGTGTCCTCCCCTGCACTGAGAAAATGATCTAGCTTTGACCTAGCGGTTAGAGGACAAAATTTGTTTAGATCTGAGATCAGCCAGGCAGGTAAAGGAGAATTTGAGTATAGAGCACAGGACCAGCTACAGAACATGCAAATTCAAGCCACCAGGTGCTAGGGTTTGGGCGTGATTCCTGTCAAGCTAACATCTTTTTTTTTTTTTTTTTGGTACTGGGGATTGAACTCAGGGGCACTCAACCACTAAGCCACATCCCCAGCCCTATTTTGTGTTTTATGTAGAGACAAGGTCTCACTGAGTTGCTTAGCGC
>PVHX01031630.1:0-14686 GCA_004024805.1 Geosciurus inauris | reverse complement strand
ACACCTCTTCCTGGCCCTAAGCCTGCCTTTTCCGGATGGGGAAAGGCTTTATAACCCTGTGTAACACGAGGCACAGCGCCATTTTCCCGACCTGTTCGAGCCTGGTGACTGGCCGGGAGACTGGTCCGGGAGCGTATTACCTGGAATAAAAGCCTGTGTTGGTCCTGTTTCACCTCCATCTGGTCGTTCGTCTTACAATTATGATTCTCATTTTATACATGTACGAACTGAGAGAGAGCTAAGTAGCTTGCCACAGTGGTGAGAAGGGGAGGCAAACTAGATCTGGCCTGTACTCCAAGCCCTTAATCATGATCCTACACTGCAGTGCCTCCTCTGATCCCATTTTCTTAAGCACAAAGTCCCCTCTACCACTCTTCAAACAGGCCAAACCATATTTTTTTGACTTCCCCACATAGAAGTTTTCCACAGGTCCTCTCACCTACAGTCACAAAGAGTACCTCAAACTCTGCCAATTCTCACCATCCTTCCTTACTTGCATTATAAATCATCTGATCTACTGCAATGACTGCCTAACTAGACTCTTCTCTTTATTTCCTATAGACTAATCTCCAGATGAAAGTCAGGCAGTCAGAATTGGCCTTCTCTTGGCAAAGACCCTTCAATGACCATCTATTAAAATTAAAATTAAATTCAAATTATCTTCCTTTACCTACCATTCCTGACATGAACTTGTCCTTGTCTAACTTTGAGATTTTTTTCCCCCCACTGGAGATTAAACCCAGGAACCAGGGGCACTTAACCTCTGAGACCTATCCTAAATACTTTTTATTTCTGGACAGGATCTTGCTAAGTTGCTTAGAGCCTCACTACGTTCTTGAGGCAGGCTTTGAACTTGCAATCCACCTGCTTAAGTCTCCTCATTCCTTGGGATCATAGGTGAGCAACACTACTCAGGCTCTAAGCTGATTTTTTAATAGGCTCCCTCATATCTATTATACTCTTGCTCACATTGACTTTCCTTCTCTGTGTTAACAAAGCCAAGTGTGTTCCATCTTACAGCCATTTCACTTTGCCCTAAACACTTTTAATATATGATTTTGCATTGTAATCTCTTCCCTTCTTGCAAATTTCAGCTTAATTTCTACATCGAGTAGTCTTATCTTAACCTCAATATTAAAAGTAGAATAACCCCTATTCCTGCCCCTGACATACAGAATCACTTTGTATTTTATTTTCTTCACCTAACACTGCTGAAATCATCTTGGTTTGACTTTTAAAATTATTGTCTCTTGTTATAATGATAAAAGTTTCATTAGGACAATAATTTTTTTACATTGTCTCTAAACACATGATTGGTTACTGGTTGTGGACAGGGTACACAGTATGCACTCAAATACATTTATTGTTTTTCTTTTTTTTCTTTTTGCACATTTTTATTGATGCATTAAAGTTGTGCATATTGATGAAATTTATTGTTACATATCTGCACATGCACACAATATAACAATATAATTTGGCCAATATCACTTTCTCTCTTCCTTCCCACCTCCCATCTCTTAGGCCTTTTCCTCTGCTGATCTCCCTTTGATTTATAGGAGATCTGCCCCCACTAGCTCTAGCTTATGCATGTGAGAGAACATAAGAAACTTGACCTGAGTTTAACTTATTTTACTTAACATGATGTTCTGCAGTTCATTTATTTTCTTGCAAATGCCATAATTTCATTTTTCTTTAAGGCTGAATAAAATTCCATTGTGACCTGGGCGCGGTGGCGCAAGCCTGTAATCCCAGCACTTAGGGAGGCTGAGATAGGAGAATCGTGATTTCAAAGCCAGCCTCAGCAGCAGTGAGGTGCTAAGCAACTCAGTGAGACCCTGTCTCTACATAAAACACAAAATAGGGCTGGAGATGTGGCTCAGTGGTCAAGTGCCCCTGAGTTCAATCTCCAGTACCAAAAAAAAAAAAAAATTCCATTGTGTGTATATATTTTTTTTCTTTATCCATTTATCCATTGATGAACACCTAGGCTGGTTCCATAGTTTGGCTATTATGAATGTGCTGCTATAAATAAGGTTATGATTGTATCGCTATAATATGCTGACTGTTGACTTTAATTCTTTTGGATAAATACCAACAGGTGGCATACCCGAGTCATATGGTGGTTCCATGCGTAGTCTGTTGAGGAACCTCCATACTGATTTCCATAATGGTTGTACTAATTTACAGTCTCATCAAAAGTGTAAAAGTGTTCTTTTTTCTCTATATCCTTTCCAGCAGTTTTTATTATTTGTAGTCTTGATGACTGCTATTCTGACTGTTGTGAGATAAAATCTCAGTATAGTTTTGAATTTTGTTTCCTTAATCGCTAATGATGTTGAACATTTTCCTGTATTTGTTGGCCATTTATATTTGTTCTTTTGAAAAGTGTCTGTTTAATTTTACCATTTATTAATTGGGTGATTTGATCTTTTTGGTGTAAAGGTCTTTGACCTCTTTAAACATTCTAGATAGTAATCCTCTGTTGGAAGAATAGCTAGCAAAGATTTTCTCCCATTCCATAGGTTCTCTTTTCACTCTTAATTTTTTTTTGTTGTGCAGAGGCTTTTTAATTTGATGCCATCCCATTTATTGACTCTTGGCATTATTTTCTGAGTTTAGGGGTCCTCTTGAGAAAGTCATTGCCTGCGTCTAAAAGCTGGCGTGACAACCCTATGTTTTCTTCTAGGAGTTGTATTGTTGTATAATTCCAAAGTTTTTGATACATTTTGAATTGGAGGTAAGAAATAGGGTCTAGTTTTATTATACATATGGGTAGCCAATTGTCCTAGCATCAATTGTTTAAAGAGGCTGTTTTTTCTGCAGTGTTTTTGGTAGTTTCGTCAAAGTTAGATGACTACAGTTGTCAAGTGCCTTTTGACAAAATGATTTTTTACCCAAAATGATTTTTTTTTTTATCCATTCATCTACTGAAGGACATCTTGGTTGCTTTGAAGTTTGGACAACCTTTGACAACCACTGATGATTTTGTCTCCATACTTATCCCTTTTCCAGAACATCATACAGATGAAATTAAGCAGAATGCACTTTAATAGCTCATTTATTTTTAGTGATGAATAATATTCTATGAGTGTATTAGAATAAACTGATCCATTCACTTACAGAAGGATATCTTAGTTGCTTTGAAGTTTAGACAATGATAAATAAGATTGTAAAAAACATTCATGCCCAGGTTTTTGTTTGAATATCAATTTTCAATTTCTTTGCATAAATATCTGGAGCACGATTGCTGAATCTTATGATTCAGCAATATGCTGAATAATCATATAAATACATATGATTTCATATGTATTTATGTGTGTATGCATGCACACATATATACAAACATATGTGCATATATACACAGGTACACTTTTCCCATGGAATAACTCATTTAAAATGGCTTAACTTTAAGCCGGGCACAGTGACGCACACCTGTAATCCCAGCACTTTGGGAGGCTGACACAGGAGCATCGGGAGTTCAAAGCCAGCCTCAGCAATAGTGAGGCACTAAGCAACTCAGTGAGACCTTGTCTCTAAATAAAACACAAAAAATAGGGTTGGGATTGTGGCTCAGTGGTCGAGTAATACTGAGGCACATACATACATACATACATACATGCACACATACATAAATAAATAAAATGGCTTAGTTTTATTGAAGAAATAATTTAGTTTTTTATACATTTTTCTTATCACCTTTTCATGTGTCCTATTCATAATTCTTTCCAAATTTAGTAGCATCCATTATAAATCATTATTCAAACTTTCAGTCAAATGTTGAATATAATTAATATACTTCAATAATTAATTTGTAGTCACCCGTTCTTCTTTGCCTTGATAGAATGTCCCTGCTAATCCTGGTTACTAAGTTTTCTGATGATACCCTCTGCCCTCTGCAGACTTCAGAGGTAATCCAATTTGCACTTCCCTATTTGGTTTGCAAATATTATTCAGTGTCCTCCTATTAACTAACACTATATTAATGATTAATTGGAATTATTTCCACAAATCTTCTCTTTCTTATCCTTCACATAAAAATATTCTTTAGATGCTCCTATATAAAGAAGAGAATGGTAGATCTGATACATAGGCAAATAACCTTAATAGACACTTCATTGAAGAAGATATACAGATGCAAAGTAAACATATGATAAAATGTGCCATATCATATGTCATAAGGGAAATGTATATTAAATTAACAATGAAAGAACATGATACAGTTATTATAATGGCCACAACCCAGGACAATTTAAACATCAAATGCTGGTAACAGTCCAAAGCAGCAAGAGTACATTCATTGCTGATTGTAATGAAATAGTCTGTCCACTTTGAAAACAGTTTGGCAGTTTCCTACAAAACTAAATATATGCTTATCATAAGATTCAACAATCATGCTCCAGGTATTTATCCAAAAAACTTGAAAATTTATATTCAAACAAAAACTTGAGCATGAATGTTTTTTATAGTCTTAATTCATCGTTGTCCAAAGTTCAAAGCAACCAAGATGTCCTTCAGTAAGTGAATGAATAAATTCTAATACACTCATATTATAGAATATTATTCATCACTAAAAATAAATGAGCTATTAAGCTTAATTTCAATTGTATGACATTATGGAAAAGGGCTAAATATAGAGACAAAAATCATCAGTGGTTGCCAAAGGTTAAAGAGAAGAAAAAGACGAATAGATGCAACATAGATGAATTTTAGGGCAGCAAAACTACTCTGTATAATATAATAATGATGGATACCTGTCATTGTACATTTATCCAAACTCATAAAATGTGCAACACCAAGAATTAATCCTAGTGTAACTATAGACTTTGAATTATTATGATTTTTAAATGTAATTTTATCAGTTTTATCAAATGTCTCACTCAGATTGGGGATTATGATAAGAAAAGAAGCTATGTATGATTGGGACCAACAGATATATAGCAAAACACTATACTTTCCTCTTAATTTTGCTGTGAACCTAAATTGCTAAAAAAAAAAAAAAAAAAGACTTAAAAAAACAAAAACAAAACCAATCAAGACAAGTGTGATTTTCTCCTGCCTTGCAATATTATATTACTAGAGCAGACTGGCAATTAAACAAACTATTTGAATTTATTTTAAAATATTTTTTGGTGCTAATGCAATGTAATTACAGTAATTTTTGGATGATGGTTCTCAAAATTTTTTCAAGATTATTTTAGTTGAATTCTCTATATTGTTTCTACAATTTTTACTAGACCATTTTAAAACTAATTCAGGTCAGAGATGAATATTATATATATATATGTAATGAACATATAATATATATATTTTCTGTCAATCTGTCATCCTCCCTATGATAGAAACTGGTTCACTAATTCCACTTGTGAAAAGCTTATTATCAAAGACATTCTGTCCATGTCTCTGAGTAACAGGCAAATTTTATTGGTAATTGAACTCAAGCACTTTCTCTTTTACGTACTAAAAAAAGAAATGATTTTGACGTGAAATGTTCTACTGCCACAGAGATTGCATAACTCCAGGTAAAACATAGTTTTTAGATGAAGTTCAATGTTTCCAAACTGGAAATTTCTAAACACGTTTACTTTTAGAAAGCTGATTCGACACATTTAAGATTTTTTTAAAAATACAAGTATGAATTTTAAAATATCTGAATTTAAATGTAAAGGTAAAGAATATAGAATGTAGTTCTTTAAGCTTAAAGACAGTTTCCTACAAGCAAAAGAGCAAATAAGATTTTGCAGGGGGTAGGGAAGGGAGTTGATACCAGTAGCTTTCTACCTACTCTAAAAATCTGGAAGAAATTCTTGTTTAAATTTTCTGTTTCACATTGTTGATGTTAGACTACTTTGTAAAAATGGAGGAAGTCCATCCACAGTTTGGTTTGAATATGTTGAACATGGAGACTGATGACACTCGCCCCCCACCCCCCGTTGTGTATGTGCCCCCCCCCAGGATAAGTTATAAAAGGATTCATAGCTTTCATAACTGTCTTCTCCAGGGAGAATTGGGCAAACTTTCAATCTGCTACAAAGCAGTTTAAGAGAGCAAGGAAATCCAACTGGCTTGGACTTTCACTGTGGTTAGTGTGTGGCCCAGAGTGAGGATTTCCATATGCAGATGAAAAACCTGCATAGTTTGAAATCTCCTACAGGTGGTTGCCTTGCACAGATGTAAAGCATAAGGAGAAGCAGCAGTGAGGCTTCAAAGCTGTTGGCAGTCAAACATCAAAAATAGAGTTAGAGGGCTAGGGTTGTAGTTCAATGGTAGAGCACTTGCCTTGCATGCATAAGATGCTGGGTTCTATCCTCAGCACCACATGAATAAATAAAACAAAGGTACCGTGTCCACCTACAACTAAGAAAATATTTAAAAGAAAAGTAGTTAGACTCTTTATAACTAGCATCATTCACACAATCAGCAATATGTTCTTCTAATTAATGTTATTGCTCATTTTTCATCTCTTTCCACTGTATTGCTATTTAACTTTTAGAAGTAACCATCTTTGGTGTGAATTTCTGTGACAGATTAATTTCTAACTCACCCTATTACTCTAGTGCCGCTTTCAGATTCTTTCCTCACATACAGATTCTACAACACAGCAAGAACTACACTTTTTCTCCCCACTCACTACCTGCTTAAAAAATCTTTAGTGTTCAAATAAAACCAAAGAGATATCTTCAGTATAACATTTAACACATGAAATCTATTTATCTATTTCAAACTATCTATCCACTATTTATCTCCTTCTGAAGACATAATTCGTTTAGTATGGGAGCTTTGCCTTATTGATTACATACCATGTTAATCACCACTGTTTGGCACATGGAATAGCCATAATGAATACTAAACATCTGAATATTTGTGGTTCAAAATCATAACAATTTTCCATAGCACTGGAGGCTCCCTGTCCATGGAATTGAGTTTTAAAGATAGTATCGTATATGCAGTATAAATTATAATAAAACCTCAAATAAATCAAAACATTTTTTCAGTCTTTATGTAATTTAGAAAGTCTGTTTTCAGACAATGATGTGCAGATCATAAAGAATTCAGGCATGTGAAATTCCTCCTGAATTCCTCATTCTATTTATATTTTATTAATAACAAAGCTCTAATTGCTATAAAATATCATGCATCCAAAATATTAAACATGTTCAAATAATTGTTTTCTTTATTTACATTTAGTATTTTTTTGCAACTGGAAATATAATTTAAATATAATATCATTTTCTTCATATGTATTACTATAGAATGCTTAAATCTAGACTTAAGCATTCCACATATGTATACAAATATAAACTGTGTGTATCGCTCTACTAAGCCAATTTTTAGTTCTTAAAATAAATGTGAAAAACAAATAGCACAATTGTTTTTCAAAAATATATGTATAATTTTTGATTCTTTAAAAGCTAGCTAATTAGCCAAGCTTGTTAGTACATGCCTGTAATCTCAGCAATTGGAGAGACTGAGGCAGGAGGGATTGCAAGTTCAAGGCCATCTTCAACAATTTAGCAAGTCCCTAAGCAACTTAATGAGATGCTGTCTCAAAATAAAAAATAAAAAATAAACAAAGCTGGGAACGTGGCTCAGTGGTTAAGCACCCAGGGTTAAAATCCAGTAACCCCTCCCCAAAAATAAAATTGATTAATATAATTAAAATAGATTCATCTTGATCTCATATTTAATCTTATGGGCTAATTAATATGCTTTGAAATATTTCCTCAAATAGATTTTGAAAATTTTTTTCATATTACAATTGTGAATCTATACAGAGAACAAGTTTAAAACATGACACAATCTATGCTGTAATACTTGTTTACTGGGAGATGAGAAATGAAATACAACTTGAAATTTTTACCAACTGGACCCCAACCTTAACATCACTGGTGATTATCATCAGTTCCTCCTTCCCTTAAACAATCATTCATGTCCAAATCAATGGACCTGTCAACAGTGCCAAGTTTTTCGCCAATAAAGAGGAGATACCATCTATGAAGATGCTCTTTCCCAACCAAAACCTAAATGGTTGCCAAAAATACCTCAGGAGGTCAACCATAAAGCCACATGTGTTATGGTTGCAAATAACATGCCATGGGGGAAGGAGGAGCTTTTAACATCCTTTACTCTGGAAGATACTGTAGATTGATCAGTTAATTATGGGTTAATGACTCTTCTGAGAAAAAAATTCTATTTAATATCAAGTAAAGAACTATGGTGTAGTGAAGAAAAATTGGTCACAGAGGAAAAACACAAACATCTGGTTTTTAAGTTTTCTCTAAGTTGAAAAAACAAGAAACATTCAAATGAAAATTCTGCAATATCTTTTCAATTGTTTTACGGAATCAAATGACACCAACAATGCATTCCATATGTCTTTATTTAAAAGGTTTTGGTCAGAAGGGTCTAAATTTTCAGATATTAAAATAATTTCATATGTACTAAAAACATATTGCTCTTACTTTTACCTTTAATTCTTGGGAGATCCTTCTTTCTTGGGGCAATTTTAATTGATACTTCCAAGTTCTTGATTTCAAAATCAAAGTGAGGTATTAAAAAATGGAACACTGCTAGTTATCTACAAAATGTCCAAACAATAGGGTCCATCCTGAAGAAATCTAAGTGTCATTTCTGCTCATCTATGACAGGTATCAGATATTCCCAGTCTATTTCTGAAACCACAGAACACTATTAATATCTCTATTTTGGCTATTGTCCAGCATAAAGCCATATTAAAAATCATTCTGAGCATATCAAAGATGACAAAAAGTGCAGTTGTTTTCTGAATGCTTCTGTAGTGTTACATAATAAAACTCATAATGCTTGCCTCAATTTTCCCACTGTGACAGAATAAAAAAAAAAGAAAAGTAGGAAAGAAAGGTAAAAAAATAATGGACACAGACATGGCATTCAAGTCAGCTTTCTTGTTTGTCTGTAGTTTATTTCCTTTGGAACACATTTACCTTCATTAATCAGCCAGAACTCAAAGAAAAGGTGCTCTGAAGAGCAGAATTATATTTATAAAGGAATTCATCAAAGCCCTAAAAGAACATTTGTTCTGTTTACTGGAAGAAATAGCAGACAATAAGAAAGATGAACTGGTGTTTGGAGAGCTTCCTTCCTTTACCTGGATCTGGATGAGGACATGAAGGTCTAGAATGAGTAAACGGCAGTGGAAGGTGGAATGAGAACAGTTGCAGCTCTACTAACACTGGGGTCTGACCCCTTGTTGTATTTCTATCCCCACTATCAAAAATATATTGGACCGACTGATAGGCAATTTCTTTTATCTCACTGAGCTGACCACCAAATTCTATACCTAATATAGATTTAATACTCCAGAGATGACACCACACAAATACACCACCATTTTCAGTCATCAAGGTAAGGCATTCTATGAAGCTTAGCTCAGCTATATATACTTAATTATACAAACTGAATAGTCATGGATGTTTGGAAATATTTCATTAAGTGTTTGAATTAAAAGAACAGATTTTTATGAAAAAATTAACCACATTATCTTTTGTAAGTACATTTACAGTTTGAATTAGTGTAGCAATAAATTTATGGGCAATTTATAGTCCAAATATGGTCCCTGAATCTAAAATTATTTGAAAAATGTGAATTTATAAAGTTTCTTCTGTATTAAGATAAAATTGTGACTGGAATACTGAATGCTTTCTGAGATAAATTGATGTCCTGTTACAAAACATGAGAGTGGCATTTACTATAACTAAAATGTTTAATGATAGAATCAATGTCTTCATGTAATATCACTGAAAAGTATTTTAAATATATGCAATATTTTTATTTACAGAAATAGCTGAAATTTCATGAAATGTCCTATTTAAAAGCTATTTCAATTTTAGTGACTTTAAATTTAACAAGTTCCTAACAACTTAGAGATTTGGTGCTTTTTAAAGCAAAGTATATTAGAGCTTTTATTTTTTCATATTAACAAATCCTTATGTTATTGCATATTTCTTGATCATCTTCTGTGATGCCCATGATAATGCACCTCTCAAATCTCCAAATGAAGAATAATTGGCTAACAGCTCCAGCTTGAGTTCTGAAATGCATCAGAGTATTTGTGTGGAGTCATACTTCCCACAAGCTGCTTCAAACCAATGATTAAATATGGCAAGCAAACTAAGACAGAGTATACCTGAGGGACTCAAAGATTTTTGTTTTGTTTTTGTTTTTGTTTTTTGAGAGAGAGAGTTTGGTTTAAGGACTCTGAGGATTTTCACCAGTCTTATTGACCTTTTCCCAGCACTGCAGGCACTTCCACAAAATCATCTTTTCTTCTGCCCTCTTTCTTCCAATTAGGGTTAGATTTGCATGGTCAGCCTTTCTCACTCTCCTACTCAATCTTCTCTCTCTGTTGTTTCTTTCTAAAAAGTCCCTGAACAATTTGATTCCATTTGCATAACTACCTCTCTAAGGATCTAGATCATTATATCTGCTACATGCCAGGTGGTTTGATAAGTGTTATGTTAAATGTTTAAAACAACTCATTGTTCTATATGTGCCTCTTATTAGTTGTAAAATTTTAATTTCAACAGTCATGCCATTTGATGAGCTTTGATGAAATGATTGTGAAGAAACTCTGACTGTAAAATTCTATGGTAATCACTGATGGGGTTATTAGTGAAGAACATTGTGGTAGATTAAAGATAGCCACAATTTTTTTGCCATTTCCTTATACAAGGAATTGTGTTCATCTCCTCCCTCTGGCAATCGGAGCTGGTTTTGTAACTGCTTGAACTATGTGGAAGAAGATACTTCCATGACTGTACTTTAAGAGAGATGTGCAGCTTCCACCTCCTGGTAAGCTGTTTAGCTATGCTACTGGAGAGCATACACAAAGACTTCATGAAAGAGGAAAAGTGGGAACAATTACAGGACAGAGATGCTAGTGGTCACAGTGACCCAGCCATAAACACTATCTCTCTATAGTTACAGGAGATCCAAGAGAGATCAGCAAAAGAACTGCCCAGTTGAACCAATACAATCAGCAGAACCATAAGAAATATTAAAATGTGGTGCTTAAGCCACTAACTTTTGAGATAGTTTGTTAAGTAACATTAGGTAACTAGGACACATATTCTGTCTCAGTAATGCAACTCATATAATTGCATTATTTATCCTAAAAGTTATATAATTTCAGTAATTCATTGAATACTTTTTAAAATCATTTTTAGTTGTAGATAGACACAGTACCTTTATTTTATTTATTTATTTTTATGTGGTGCTGAGGATCAAACCCGGTGCCTCACATGTGTGAGGCAAATGCTCTTCCACTGAGCCACAATCCCAGCCCCTTGAACAGTTATTTTAAATATATATATATATAAATATATATTTAATGCAAACTTATTTCCATGGTTAAGTATGCATATATGTACATATATACGTTTATATATATCTAAATATATATATACACCCAATATACGTACATATATGTATATGTGCATATGTATTTATATACATATGTACAGTTCAAATTTTACAAGGAATCTAAATTATTAAGCAAAGATAGTACCTAATGTGCTGGTTTAAATATATCATGACAAAAGAAAACAAAGAGACCATGGTCATTAGGAAAGCTAGTTTGCTGTTCTTAGGGTAGGTAGGATTTCGTTAAAGCCTTAAAGAAAAAGCAGGATTTAAAAATGGAAAAGGGTTATATAAGGAATGAAAGGATCTGAGAGACACATTCTTAATCATGGATCTATATCAACCTAGCAACATGTATTTTAAGCAAGTATAAATAATGTGTGTTAAATGAAGTTCTAATTGAAACTGAGGTTTCTTCATAGGAATGATAGTTTATAATATTATAAGTCTAATACTGCAAAACTTATTAGAATGCTGTAGTTTTACCTGCAAGAAACAATACCTCATATTTTTCTCTGCCTATAAATTTAGCTTTTTAAAAAATCTTCATTTAGTATTTTTAACTGGATATAAAATATATTATTACATTTATATTTCACATACTAGCACTTTATAGTTTATTTTTTCATGTCAGAAGTGAAAGATATGTTACTTCCTTGATTATTTGTGATTATGAAGAAATATAAAGGGTATCTTTTCTGAAGATTTATGATGATATTAGGAGGCCATCATGACATTTTTACCTTTTAGAAGATGTACAGATACTAATTCACATATTCCAGTTAAACTACCCATGTGTCCTTCTGAAGGCAAAGATTGTAAGGTAGAAACAGCCCTCCCCATACCATTTCAGCCCCTCTCTTCTCTAAAGCCTAGGCAGTCCCTGTTCAGGGCAGTTTCCCACCTGAGTTTCCCACATAGAGAAGAAAGCCTGGCCACTCAGGTTACCTTTCAGCTACCTCAAAAGAGCTTACTGCCAAACTACCAATCCTTACCTGCCCCGCCAGCTTGAAATTGTTAGCACAGAAAGACTGGGACAGCAAACTTCACAAGTCATTTCAGGCTTTATTCAGGAACAGGACTACATCTACAGGGATGGACCCCCTTTCCCAATGGAAAATGAGCCAGTGAACAAAGAAAGGGACTGTGTTTTTTATAAGCTATTTTGGGAGGTGATCTAGAGAACAATATGCCGGTTCTCTCGGACACTTAGGAATTTGGGGCTTGTTTATCAATCAATGAGATAATCAGTTTACCACTTCAGTATGGTGCTCCTTCCTCCCTGGATTAGCATCAGGAAGACATTGTTGGGGGAGGTGAAAGTAATGCTTGGCTATTTTTCTTTTTCTTAGACTACATTATTTCCGGGTCCCACACCTATTAGAAATGACCAATCCATAGTCCACCATATGTTTACAGCGGGCCCTATAAATCCCATGCCCTACACTCCCTCTTCCCTTTTCCTCCTTCCCTTCTCCTGGGTGCCCACCTGCACTGATCCCCATGAATAAAGATCTCCTGGCTGCATGAGGTGTGTCGTGTCCAGCTGGTCATAACTCGTACAAAGATAATATCATTGCACACTGAAGCCACTCACACTTGCTCAAGAGAAATGTTTGTTTCATCATTGCCCAAATTCATATTCAGTGACTTCACATTGGTGGCTTAGAGAGCTCCAGGTGAGAATATTTATTTACTCTGTGGAAATCTGTAATTGTTAACAAAAAATATTTTCTTTGTTTCATGGAGAAGAGGTGATTAAACCTTCACCAGCTTACCAAAGGATGTTTATCCTTGGGGAGAGGATTTTGTTTTAGTCAGCTTTTTCTGTTACTGAAACTGAAAGACCTGACTAGAACATCTGCAGAGGAGAAAAGGTTTATTTAGGGGCTCACAATTTCAGAGGTCTCACTCCTTAAGTGGCTGGCCCATTCCTCAGGGCTCACACTGAAGCAAGACGTCATGGTGGAAGAGTGTGGCCTAGGGAAGTCCCTCACCCGAAAATCTGAAGGCAGAGAGAGCGAGCCTCCACTCTCCAAATACAAAATATACACCCCATAGCCATGCCCCCAATGAACTACTTCCTCCTGCCACAGCTCACCTGCCTCCAGTCACCACTCAACTAATCCCACCAGGGATTAATTCACTTATTAGTTAAGGCTATAACCCAATCATTTCTTCTCCAAACCTTCTTGCATTGTCTCACATGTGAACTATTGAGGACACCTGATATCCAAACCATAACAGATCAGTTTAACATATTTGAATAGATATATCAGAGATTCACCTAAGAGCAAGAATTTCTACAATTATTTTATTTTAACACTACTTCATTGCAGTCCATTACAGTTTTTGAAGTGAACTCTTTGAGCATGCTATTGATACCATTGTGATGAAAATCAATCAGGGTGTAGTTCTGCTTCCCCAGATGTGAAGACTGAACACTGGAGAAACACCTAGGCAAGCGTAGAAAGCAAGTTTTATTTAAAGGATAAAAACAAACTTCTCTGCAAAGAAGGGGTATACAGCTCATATCCAAAGAAGTAGGAGTGTCCTGCCCCTTTTATACATCTTAGATTTTCTTTGTTCTCTTGACCTCTTCTTCCCTTATCTGCCCCTTTTCTCTCCCCATCCTGCATACACATGATCAGTGGCCAGAGGATGGGCCAAAAGGTGATAGCCAAATGGTAGAATGATCCAGGCAGTAAGGTAACAGCCCTTGGAGACATTAATTAACAACTCTACAACTCCCTGCAAGGAAAACAATCCCTGGGGCAGGTTACCTTAGCAGCAGGTTGGAGCAGGAGGGGGAAGGGTTTGGGAAAGAGGAGGAGGAAAGCACAGCATTTGATTTCCTTTTCTTCCCAAGCAGCCCCCACCTTCCCGATTAGACCCAATTATATATTATCTACATTGACCTTCTTTTTGTCCCCCGGCTTCACCATTGCTCCTGAGACTTGGCCCTGCAACAACTATTTCTCATTTCCTGCTGTATATCTATTTGTCCTGAAAATCTCAACATCCACTAAACTCCAGTTGCCACTCTTTCTTCTATAGGAGATGTAGGAGATTAGAAACAAAGGTGTAGCCTTCTCTTGAGTGTTCCACTAAATAGGCATGGGGAGGGGTATAGTAGATATAGAAAATCAAGCTCCTTACACAATTCCCCTGTGAAGATTGCTCTGACCTTCCCAATTTTGAAAGAACTGACAGTAATATAGTCATTTCTTATGTCCTTTTTTATCATCCATAATTACATTACATTTTCTAATTAAAACTCAAATTCTTG
>PVHX01031629.1:0-14689 GCA_004024805.1 Geosciurus inauris | reverse complement strand
CAGAAGAAAATTAAACAGGATGACAAGGCAGGTGGGGATGGGGCCAGGTCAGGCAGATTCAGTGGCCTGAGTTGAGGTGGCCTTTGAGTTACAACTTGGACGTGATAGAGGCAGCAGACTGGGAAGAAGTGCAAAGGCCCTGAGGCCACCATCACCTGGCTCAACTCTGCCTAACCACAAGGACTTCCTGCTCCACCCCTACCACACCTATAGTAAAAATGCTGCAGTTGTTTATCTCTGTGGGTGGCAAATATTTTCATGCCCATTATTTCACTAGCTCCTCTCATCCACATTATGACATAGCTGAGGCAGGTATTATTATTTCCATTTTACACATGAAGAAACTGAGGCTTAAAGACACTTGCATGACCTCCTAGAAACAATGCCCAACAAACAGCAAGGCAGGCCACTCCACAAGCTGAGCCCCCACACACCAGGGCAGCAGGCTTTGTCCTAACCTGGAAGTCATCTCACTCCCATATCCAACCTTCACTCAAGCTGTTCTGTCTACACCACACAACGTGAACACGACGTCAGCAAGCACAGTGCTCCCGCCTTCACTCTGTTCCATCCGCGCACTCTAGGCTACCACTGCCAACAGAGAAAAGTTGGCCCTCCACGGAGGACGCTGAACCTCACACTTCATCTCACTGCACTCTCTGGTTTCCACCTCCTATCTCCAGCCCCTGTACCCAACCATGCATCCCAGAATACTCCCCCCCTTGACACAATCCTCTGTGCTGGCAGATGCCACCCAAACATTAGATGTACTTTTGCTAGTCTCTCTACGTATATTTGAGAGCTTCCTAAAAGGAAGGACACCCCCCCCCCCAAAACTACCTAAGTTCTACAGGAACAAAACATGGGGCCAGACCTAGGCCCTATCTCAGGAAAACCAAACGACCAACTGTCTAGGACTGTGTCTAGGCTCCTCCGTAACTAATAAAAGCCTCTACCTTTAAACAAACCTCTGCAAATAGAGCAATCAATTCGAAAACCCCTAGCAGTTCGCTCAGCACCAAAGCACAGGTCAATGACCACCCAGCCATCTCTAGATAAAACCTGGCGCCTACGGGGAACGGAACGCAGGCAAGCAGACGAAGAGCACAAACAGTCCCAAGCACGGGGTTCCACATCAGTACGGCCTCCCTGAACGTCAGCACTTGCAGCTCTCTATGCCAACGGTCCGACTTCCGTGGCTGAGTATTCGCTGCTGTGCTATGGAGAATGTGACCAAGATGGTCCCTCCCCTCAGGGGCCGCACATCGTGGACGCACATTATGGACCTGATGTACGTTTTGGTAAGACAAGCATCTCAGAAGATGTTATATAATGTTAAAAGCAGATCCAGAAGGACACATTTGTCCAAGCCCACAGATCTGCCCTTTAGCCTGTGGTGAGCACATTATGGAGACACTGATCTGTGACCAAGGTTTTCCATGGCTTCCTGTCTTTGATCAGGTAGATGACAATCCCTGCAAAATGCAAGAAGCATCTGCTTTCACACAGCTCCTCATCTGCTCAGCCCAGTCCCTACTATTTCCCAGAATGCTCTCTGCTAAATGCTCTTTGCTTCACTGTGGCAGGCTGGCTGCCTCTACAGTATTTCATATCAACTTCCATTCCAAGTTAATGAATTGAGATGTTTTTAACTAAGCAGGGCATTTAGTTACAGTGAATAATCTAATGTTTAAAAAGCACCAGTCAACAAAATCACTCCACGTTTTTGTGCATACAGTTGCTTACCAGATGAATAAATAAATAAAATGCGGCATACCCATGCAATGGAATACTGGTGGGGAATAAAAAGGAATAAAGTACTGATACATGCTACTACATGGGTGAACCTTGAACATATTATGCCAAAGAAAACAGACTCCATAAAAACCACTCACTGTATGATCCCATGCCATGTCCTAAAAAGGTGAACATACAGAACCACAAAGGCAATCTGTGGTTGTGGAGGGCTAAGGACTGGAATCAGGGATCACAGTAAACTGACACAAGGGAATTTAGGAGGATGCTATAAATGCGGTGATGGTTGTACAACTCTATTAATGTACTAAAAAAAAATTGTATTAAATTTTTATTGAATTGTATACTACAAGGGGTAAATTTTTGTGGTATAAAAGTTAGAACTCGATACAGCAGTTTAAAACAAAAAACTTTCCTGAAAGTGCTCAGGAAAATTAATGAACAGAAAATTTAAAAAAAAAAAAACTTCCTCCTGCTGAATTGAAAACTGTCAACCAATACCAGCAGGTCACTGCTGGAGTGCAACTAGTTCACAACTCACATTCTGCAAGCATTTGTTTTCATGAGCTTTGTCCTGTATTTCAAGACTGCTCAACCTGTGACCTTAATTTATAATAAGATTCCTAGGAACAAGATGCAGTGGCACATGCCTATAATCCCAGCTACTCAGGAGGTTGTGGCTAGAGGTTTGAGGCCTGCCTGGGCAACTTAGCAAGGCCCTATCTCAAAATAAAGTTTTCAAAAGGGCTGAGAATGTAGGTCAGTGGTGGAACACTTGCCTAACATGCTCAAAGCCCTGGGTTCAATCCCCAGCCCGGGTGGCAGAGCGAGGGGGGTGGGGGGGTGTTTCCCTAAGAATCCTATAGTTTTTTATGATAAATATTAGAACAGCAGGCAGGATAAGTAATAAATGTTGCATTTTTTTTATTTGTTGAAGAACCTTTATTTTATTCATTTATTTATATGGAGTACTGAGAACTGAACCCAGTGCCTCACACAAGTGAGGCAAGTGCTCTACCACTGAGCCACAACCCCAGCCCTAAAAGCTGCATTTTTATAATCTGTATCTTGTGAAGGAAGAGCATATTTCAAATGCTCTCTTTCACTATGTTACAGCTTCAGTGGGACCTTTTTGAGAAAACCAAGAACAATCATGAAAATAAGTAAGATGATCCTCATAAAGCTCCACTGTTACCTGCAATGGAGTCTGTAGTACCCATAAAACTAAGCCACTTAACAGCATTAGCCACATCTCAGATTTAAGATGATATAATAATCAACCAGCCTTGCTAAATGACAATCAGATGAAACAGGTCATGGCCTACATGTATGTATTATAAATTAAGTTTGCAAAAATGTTCACATACTTTGCCCATGCACTCCACTGGCAGAAGTCAATCCTAGACTACTATCTATAAGTCCGATAAAGATAATAGAAATATTTAAAACCATATTATTTATATTAGTGGAAAAAATTAGAAACCACTGAAATATTTAACAATTGGGGAACTGGTTAAACAAATGTTAGCACATCCTATAATCAAATGCTATTTAGCCCTTAAATATATTTACCAAGAGCTTTATATGACATGCAACATGTTTATAATATAATGTAAAACGAAAAATGAGCAGGATGTGAAATTGCATATTAAGACTGTTCTCAACTGTGCCAAACACACACACACACACACACACAAATTCACAATTTTTAACATAATTTTATGTTAAAAAATGAAGAGCCACTAGGTGAAAGAAGATTGATCAGGTTTTTATTGCCTTCACACTTTCTTGAACTAAGCTCATTTTCTAAAACAAGCATTAAAAAAATTACTCATGCTACAAGAACCAGAAATACTGCTACCCGGAGACATAAAGAATGAACAAATACGGTTTAAAGGTTGTATTGAGTAAAAAATCATGCATCTATTTAAAATGCACACAAAAATGGAAAATAAAGTTTTTAAAAGCTTGAGCTACAACGTTAAGTGAAAAAAAAGCAGATCTACAAATACATATAAAAAATGTTTCTAACCCCAAAATTTTAAAATACTACAATAAAAGACTGACATCCAAGGTGATTTTTTTATGTACAAATATAATGCACCAATACAAAAAAATGTGGGGGAGAAAAGGTGATTTTTTGGGTAGACAAAATGAGGGAGGGGAATTCTATTCATAACAGTGACAAAGGCAAAATAAATCATTTTTAACAAGAAAAATACAAGTCCTACATGAAGAAAACCATAAAATTTTATTAAAGGGTATAAAGATCAAAAATAAATAGAAACTACCAGATATAGTAGCACAACCTGTCATAGCAATAACTCGGGAGGCAGAGGCAGGAGGATGGCAAGCTTGAGGCCAGCCTCAGGAACCTAGGGAGACCCTGTCTCAAAATTAAAACAGAAAAGGGCTAGTGATGTAGCTCAGTGGTAAAGCACTCCTGGGTTCAATCCCAGTACTGGGGGGAAAAAATTAAAAATAGAAACATCATTTTGCTGAAGGGGAAGACATTTTCAAAAATGTCAGTTCTCAAATTAATGTATAAATTTAATACAATCCCAATCAATTGCAATGAGGACTTGGCACAGGGCATTTTTTGGGACAGAAATAAAACAAAGTGATGGAACAGTACAGAGCACCACCCCCAGTGACAAGAAAAGGTGGAAACATTTAAACAAAGAGAGCACTTCCATTCAACCAGGGCTGACACCAGGGACTGAAAGAAAATACGGATGAACCCCTATCTCAAAGCACAGATGGAACTCAATTCCAGATGGATGGAGATCAAACAAACATGTTAAGTGTATAAAAAGTAAATGTGCAAAAAATACGATAGAAAAATTATTCTTCCTGCCCTGAGGAACTTGAGGACAGATACTGTGGAGCCCAAAACATTAACCAGTTCACAGAATTCATACCATAAAATTGTAAAACACAATGAAAGATATCATTAAAACAGTGAAACAGAGCCGGGCATGGTGGCACATCCCTGTAATCCCAACACCTGGGGAGGCTGAGGCAGGAGGATCACTAGTTCAAAGCCAGCCTCAGCAAATTAGTGAGGCCCTAAGCAACGCAGGGAGACCCTGTCTCTAAATAAAATATTGAAAAAGGGCTGGGGGTGTGGCTCAATGGTTGAGTACCCCTGAGTTTGATCCCTGGTATCAAAAAAAAAAAAAAAAGTGAAACAATAAATGACAGATGAGAAAAACATTTACAGCACACACGCACACAGAACTGTAAAGGGTTAATGGTCAGACTCCAACAAGAGTTTCTACACATGGATTTTTAAAACATAAGCAACTCAAAAACTAAAATACTAGGAAGGTGAATAATCAGAACAGGAGGAAATGTGTTCACCAGTAAACATAAAATGATACTCAACCTTCTAGTAGCCAAGAAAGCAGAGCAACACTAAAACACAACCTGGGACTTAAAGACCTAAAACCAATCGTGGTGCATGCAAGTATGGGGAAATGCATATTGATGATAGGAATAGAAATTGCTACATTTTTCTGCAAAGAAATCAGGCAGTACAATTTTTCAAATGCCCATACCCTTTGACCTAGCAATCCCACTTCTAGGAATCTACCCTATAAAAATAAAAACACTACTGATTAGAAAATGAGCAAGACATGAACAGACAGTTCACCAAAGGGGACATAAAGATGGCCAATAAGCACAAGAAAAGATGTTCAGCATCACTAGGGAAATGCAAGTCACACCCCAGTGACCTATGTCAATACCAAGCACTGGCAAGGATGTGGAGAAACCGGATCACCCACAGCATGGATGTGGAGAAACCGGATCACCACACTGCTGGTGAGCTGTAAAATGGTACAGCCACTCTGTAAAACTAACTAGGCAAACAGCATTCAGCCTAGCAGAGGTACTCTTGAGTACTTACCCCAGCGAAATTAAGACTTGTATCTGCAAGCACACACATGCACATGCGTGCACCTACCTGCATGTTCATAGCAGCATTACATGTTCATTACATAAACATGTAAATGTTCATGCTGTAATGTTCATTACAGCATTTGTAATAACCAAAACTCAAAAACAAACCTCATGTCCTTCAAGGAACTAATGAATAATCAAACTCTGGTGCAGCCATACCATGGAATAGTCTTTGGCAACAGAAGGGAACACACTATTGATAAATGCAACAACCTAGATGAATCCCAAGAGAACTATGCAGAGTAGGGGAAAAGCCAACCCAAGAGAACTGCATCCTGTTGGACTCCATTTATATACTGTTCTTGAAATGACAAAATTACAGAAATGGAGAACAGATGAGCAGTCTCAAGGAGTTAGGGACAAAAAAGGAAAAAGGCAGGATGCAAGTGTGGTTATAAAAGGACCACAGGAGGCTCCTGTGATGGTGAAGCCATGCTGTGTCCCTACTAGTGGGAGAAACCAGAACTACACAGAACACGGAATCGCACAGGACCACACACAACTACGCACAAATATGTTTCTGGGTTTGTGTGTGAGTGTGGCTCTGGGGATTGAAACCAGGGCCTCAAACGTGGTAGGAAGGTGCTCTATCACCGAGCTTCATCCCCATATTTTTTTACTGTATTTTGAGACAGGGTCTCACTAAATTGCCCAGATTAGCCTTGAACTTGCAACCCTGCTGCCTCAGCCTTCCTGTGCAGCTGAGACGACAGGGATGTACCCCCACACCCAACAAAACTATGGAAATTTGAGAAACTGCTCTAGGATCTTCGGGAGAAACTGGCAAAGGGCAAATAGGATCGTTCTTCCATTATTTCCTAAAACTGCATGTGGATCTACCATAATCTCCAAGCTAAAAGTTTAACTAAACAAACACAATACAAAAGCGCTAGTAGGCTGAGACATAGGTACACACAAACGGGTTTCTTGCAGTGCTGTTGACGATGGCAAGAGCAAAAACAAGCAGAGACACAACCCAAGCATCCATTAACAAGGAAAGAGTAAAACAATATGGCATTCCCACATTCAGAATGTTACACAGGCATTTAAAAAATGAGACAGGGCGGGGCTGAGGCTCAGTGGCAGAGCACTTGCCTAGAATTCACAGGCCCTGGGTTTAATCCCCAACACCACAAAAAAATTTTAAAAATAAAGTAAGAATAAGATGCCACATTTGATTGACCCTAAGAAACCCTCCTCACCCACACGCATTTTAACATCTCTGAAATCAGGTGTGCCTCATTATTGATTAAATCATACAATTAAAATTGGCATTGATTTTTCTTTCTTAGCTACACATAAAGATGCCACAATGGGGGACTGGGATTGTAGCTCAGTGGTAGAGCGCTTGCGTTGCAGGCATGAGGCACTGGGTTTGATCCTCAGCACCACATAAAAATAAATAAAGATATTGTGTCCATCTACAACTAAAAAAAAATTGAAAAAAAAAGATGCCACAATGGTAAGCTGCTCTATTATGTCATCTACTGATCTAGAACAATGCCATGATATATAGCCAAGTTATTTAAAAATGAAAAGGCAGGTTACAAAAAAGCAAGTCATATAAATGGTGTGGTTCTCATTTGAAGGAGAAGTTGGCTTGGGTGAGAAACTCCTCTCCAGTGATGCACCATTTACCATCACTGGGTGTGTGGCCACATAGAGCAAGGGGGCTCCGGGCTGCAGGCCAGGTACCTCACCCTCTCTGCGTGACAGCCCAGCACATAACGGCCTCCCACAACCTTGCTGGGCAGGGTCCCCAGGACCAGAGAAGCACCTGAACACAGAGCTCCCCACCTGGCTCCCGTGCTCTGATCCAGAGCACACCATCTCTGTGCTAAGAAAATCACAGCTCAGAGATAAAGGGCCAAAGGAACTGTGAGAAAGATGGCACCCGCCGGGGAGAAAATCAGACCGGACCCGCGCCTCATCCCATAGGTCGTACGAACATAAACTCCAGATGGATTAAAAGCTTAACTGCAAATAATAACAATCTTACCAAGAAAAATAAAACAAAAAAGCTACATGTCCAAACTAACTTTGGAGAGGATCTTAAAAATACTGACGACTCAGAAGCTGGGAGGTAGGCAGGTAAGGTACAGGGGTAAGGAAAAAGTCGACCACGTCCACACGATGCACGACCACAAGAATGGGATCCCAATTAGAACAAGTTATACTCCATGTGTGTAGAACACGCCAAATGACACTCTACTGTCATGTATATCTAAAAAGAACACAAATTTTTAAAAACATAAAAATGTACAAGTCCACCATGTGAAGATTTCCCAGTCGGGAATATAACGGATCCCATGACCGGTGCTTCCTAAGATGGATGCACTGGGAAACAATATCTGCTGTGCAAAGAACAGATTCCCGGAATACACAAAAGACAAGGGACAAAGAATTAGAAAATGAGTAAATAACATGAAGTTTTGCGCAAAAGAAACAAATCCAGTCAACAGACACTTTTTAAAGAAAGATACTGCAATTGATTAGCAATCGAGGGAATACTAATTGAAGTGGCAGCGAGCCACCAATTTTCACCCTCCAGACTGACAAAATATTGTAACACTGAAGATGATCACCAGAAAGAAAGAGCCAGGGCATCTCAAGTGCTGCTGGCAGAAGCACTGAGAAGCTAGAAGCCCTTCCTCGGACCCGGCAGCCCAGCTCTGGACATCTACACAGAAAAAATCAAGCCCTCCATGCACAAGGCAAGGTGCGCAGGGCGGCTACGGCTTTGCTGTCCAGAGTAGTGACAGCTGGGGCGGGTCAGTGTTCTTTCACAGGCAGGACTCTGTCCTGGGACTTCTTTATCCTGCAATGCACTGCAGCCTTTAAAACAGGATTGTTAGAACTATTACTTGGAAATGTTTCAGCAGATGAGTGATAAGAGAAAAAAAGAAAGGTACAGGGCTGGGGTTGTGGCTCAGCGGTTGAGCGCTTGCCTCACATGTATGGGGCACTGGGTTCGATCCTCAGCACCACATAAAATAAATAAAGGTATTGTGTTCATCTATAACTAAAAAAACATTAAAAAAAGAAAGAAAGAAAGAAAGGTACAGAATAGTATACATGATCCCATTTCTGCTGTATGTGTGTATGTGTGTGTGTTCCATTTGTGAATGAGTATATGAGCATGAAAAAAAAAAAGAAAGAAAGCAAATAGGGCTAGAGTGTAGAGCATTTACCTAGCATGCGTGAGGCCCTAGATTTGATCCCAGAACCACACACACACACACACACACAGAGCAGATAATTTCTGGGTCATTAATTTAAGTTACCCAAAGGGATGAAAAACATGTAGAAGATAAAAACAGGGCCCTTCCCCTCAAAAAACATAAAACAGTTGACAAAAAAATGTGAGCAGAGCAGCAGTACAGATTCATAAGGCACCATTTTCAAGTCACCACAGATGCGACGGTTGAGCAGAGCTGAGAGGCGTCCTGGCTACCCACCCAGACCCCACAGCCGCCTGCCCGCCTGCCCACCCTGCACCCTGAGCAGAAGCTATGCTTCTGAAATGCAGAAAGGACCGTGTCAGTATCTTTACTTCTTTCCTCTCTGTCCCACACCCCAGGTACACAGGAACAAAGAGGAACGTGTTTGTGTTGATCATCTTAATGTGTCAAGAAAGAAACTGACCAGTGAACCCATCTCTGATTTATCTGATGGCGTTATTATGACAAGATCACAATAGACAGTGCCTTGAAATATTCACCGCAAGTCAACCTCTGGCTCAGGGTGGCACACAGAAAGACAGAAATTGTGAAAACGGTACACAAATGGCCACAGTGGAAAAACAAGACCTTCACCAGGTCGAGGAATCAGAGAAGTACACGCCACAGCCCTCATGCTGCCACCACCGTTTCCCTACCCAAGAACAGCTCAGAATCCCCACCCTGCCAATTTAACCACTAACTACCACAGTCAGCTCGACACTATCTAATTATCATCACAGGCCACATGAGTGTCACCACAATCTGCACTGGAGTCCCTTGACAACAGCAACCATCTCATCCAGTGTGCCTCCCAAATGCAACAGAGCACCTTCAACCTAAGTATCTGTTGAATGGAGGATTCACAAACAATCATTCTGGCCTTTAATTTCTGGAATTACTCAAAAACACAGGTGTGGGCTGGGGGTGCAGCTCAGGGGTACAGCACCGACCCAGCCTGCACGAGGCCCTATTCAACCCCCGTCATCACATACACGTGCGCGTACACATACACACACAGGCGTGTATGTATAGTCATTTTTCTTAAGCATGTTGTTTATCAAGTTCTTGCTGGGTGTGCAAACAAACGTTACTGCAGCTTGTCCTCATCATAACCTCTGAAAGTAGGTACCATGATCATCCTCTGATTTTCTGCAGTGCAACCAAGACTTGGAAAAGATAAAGCAGCCCAGAACCACACAGCTGGTCATCAGTGGCCTGTGCCCACAGTGGGCAGGAGGGTATGTCTGACATCGAAGTGCACACCCAGGCACTGCCTCTCACCACGGGGATGCGACAGCAGTGACAGCTGTGCTTATGTGCTGTTTGCTGGGGGCCAGGCTCTGCTCTTTCTTAGCAAGCAGCAATACATACAAGATAAATATTGATTTAAATTTGGATACGGAGATGCTCAGATTTGTTAAAAGCTCTAGAATTCCACATTTGCTAAAAATAAACATTTTCAAAAGAAATCGATTCATTTGTTCAATACAGTGAAATAAAAACAGGGCTGGTGATATAGCTCAGGGGTAGAGCACTTGCCTAGCAAGCCTAGATGACATATGTGTGAACATCTACCAGGGAATCTCTAAGTGGAAATAAAGGACTCAGCTTAGGGTAGATGTCAAATCCAATTAAACCCCAGAAGTTTTGCCAGGATAACACCCAATCAACACCTCAAACTAAAAAGAGGCTAGCATGCAACATGTGATACACTGAAGATCAAAGTCACCTGATGAACCACAGAGACACTGAAAAGAGGAAAACTACTCCTGAAAAGGCTGTTCAGTTTCATAAGTATCCAGGGGAACATGTGACAATTTTCAACTGTGTTAAGAATAACATTAGAGAACAGCAAAGAGCAGCTGGTTTTGTTTTTTAGCTTCCTGAAAAGCCTAAAAACATTTCTAATTCCTTAATAGATGACAAAAAATCAAACACACACACTCACACACATATCCTCTCCCTGGCACACTCTCAGAGAAGAAGCTCTCCTCTGGTTCTCCTCCTTGCTCACCTGAAAGACTGACAAATATTTACACTTTTCAAACACTTTGAGACGAATATCTAAAGTCAACTCAGCACCTTGCACAATGGCAGAGACCCAGCATGTAGTAAGTATCTACTGAGTGTGAAGAGTCTTCACATGCAATTAAAATGGCAATCACAATAGCAAACAGTTACTGAAAACTTGCAGGCAGGCGCTGTTCTAGGGCCCACACAGGAGCTCTCAATTCCATCATATGAATATTAATGGCACTATCCCCATTTTACAGATGAAAAAAATGAGACACAAGAAAGTCAGAAACCTGCCCAAAATCACACCATGGCCAGGAACTAGCAACACCCAGATTCAGACTCTGAGACTTGAACCCAATGCCCGTTTTACTACCTCTCTGTCTCATTACTATTTACAGATCTGCAGGGAAATGTCTGGACTGTGTTCTGTAAATCCACACAGAGGAAGATGCCTCTGTGGAACAGTAACATACCTAGCCTTTGAGGTAACTGTTCTAGGGCCTGCTGAGGGCCTGGGCCATTATTTCTAGAAGGCAAAATAATCAAAAGCTATTTCAAATCCTCACCACAAGCCAGTCTGGCAGAAAATGGGATAATTTGAATGAACCACGAGAATGAGCCTTTGTTCTCAGGGGAAAACAGCTAAAAAGCAACACCAACGGAAAGTGACGACAAGCACTCATGACAGCCCAGAGACAGCCACCGCTTCCTCCTGCGGAGCTTTGTGGGGACGCCATCTGAAGGGAAAACAGGTCCTGGCTGTCATTTCCCCTGAAGGTTGTTTTAGACTCCCTGTGAGGCTGGCGGCATCTTGCTGTGTCAATCTCACAGGATGGAACGAACCTACCCTCCCTCTCCCCCTCCCCCCTTACACATGCACTTTGGATTTCTGACATGAGAAGACCGTGCACCATGCAGGCCAAACCTCTCACAAACACTCTGGCCCTGCTGGCGTGCTCTTGCCCCACCGCCAGCCTTCCCCAACACCTTGGCCACTGTCATGTCAGCATATGCACTCTTTTTTTCTTTTTTTTTTTTGGTACTAGGGATTGAACCCAGGGGCACTTTAACCACTGAGCCGCATCCTCAGTCTCTCTTTTTTTTAAATTTAGAGACAGGGACTCACTGAGTTTTTTTGTTTTTGTTTTTTAATGAGGTAACTTTTTTATTACAGCTTCATTTTATTCATTTATTTTTTATGTGGTGCTGAGGATTAAACTCAGGGCCTCACACATACTAGGTAAGCACTATACCACTGAGCCACAACGCCAGCCCCTGAGGCTGGCTTTGAACTTGAGATCCTCCTGCCTCAGCCTTCTGAGCTGCTGGGATTACAGGAGTGCACCACCTTGTCCGGCTGCACTGTTTTGTTTTGTTTTTTAATTTGTTTTTTTTTTTTAAATATTTATTTTTTAGTTGTAGGTGGACTGAATATCTTTATTTTATTTTTATGTGGTGCTGAGAATGGAACCCAGTGCCTCACACGTCCTAGGCAAGCACGCTACCACTGCGCCATAATCCCAGCCCCCGGCTGCACTGTTAATTTAATTATTTGTCTTAAACTTGACTCTCTTTCTTTATTTAAATATGCCTATTTAAAATCAATAAACAAATATATGAAGAAAGTTCAACATCCTAGCCATTAGAGAAATGCAAATCAAAACTACTCTCAGATTTCATCTCACCCCAGTCAGAATGGCAGCTATCCAAAATTCAATAAGTGTTGGCAAGGATGTGGTGAAAAAGGCACACTCAAACATTGCTGGTGGGACTGCAAACTGGTGCAACCAATCTGGAAAGCAGTATGGAGATTCCTTAAAAATCTTGGAATGGAACCACCATTTGATCCAGCTATTCCACTCCTTGGCCTATACCCTAAAGATTTAAAAACAGCACACTACAGTAAAGCAGCCACTTCAATGTTTATAGCAGCACAATTCACAATTGCAAAACTGTGGAAGCAACCCAGATGCCCTTCAATAGATGAATGGATAAAGAAACTTTGGTACATATACACAATGGAATATTATTCAGCAATAAAAGCGAATAAAACTATGGCATTTGCAGGTAAATGGATGGAATTGGAGAACATTATGCTAAGTGAAGTAAGCCAATCCCAAAAAACCAAATGCCGAATGTTCTCTCTGATTAGTGGATGCTGATACATAAGGGGGGTGGGAATGGGGAACATAGGAGAAATGGAGGAACTCTGGATGGGGCAGGGGGGAGGTGGCGGGAGGGAAAAGGGAATGGTTGTAGTAAAAATGGTTGAATGAGATGGTCATCCCTACCCTTGGTGCATGTATGAAGACACAAATGGTGTGACTCTATCTGGTTTGCAACCAGAGAAATGGAAAAATTGAGCTCTATATATGTACTATGACTTGAAATGCATTTAAATAATTTTTTTAAATGCCTGTTTTAAAAAGGAAAAAACTATATTGCTACTATATCCAGCATCATGAGACATAAACAGAGTAGGCCTGAAAGTCAATGAAATTGAAATATTAAATTCTGACTCTGTATGGCCAAATAAAACCTCTGAGACAGAAATCTCTACACACCGTCTAAAAGCGGGGGAGAGAGATGTAAGAGACATGTATTTTAAACTATTTTGAAGAAACTGACATTTTTATAGGTCAAAAATGATCAAATATTTGCAATTTCATTTAGTTCAACTTAATATCAAACCAAGTCTTTCCCCTTGATGTCAGCCTGAAAAAGATTTGAAAGGAATCTAATACCATGACATTTAACACCTAAAATGATGTCAAATACTTGCAGTGACACAAATCTCTCATTTTGGGAAAGTGTATGCCATAAAAACAACAGGGGACCTGGCGTTACAGAATGAAGACCACAGTGGAAACCATCCTCCTATGGACAAGCCCCACATCAACACTTGGGAGATAACAATAAATAAGGCTGCATGAATGACCAGTCCCCAAGCTTCCATGCCTATAAGTAGGAAGACTGTCCCCTCTTGCCCACTCCCCAGACTGGCTTCAAGAGTGTGAGACAGGTGACCTAACAAGAGCATGTTCATGGGGCTGGGATTGTGGCTCAGTGGTAAAGCGCTTGCCTTGCATGTGTGAGGCACTGGGTTCGATCCTCAGCACCACATAAAAATAAATAAATAAAGATATCGTGTCCATCTACAACTAAAAAAAAAAAGAGCATGTTCACACTGCACAGCAATGTCACTACAAGGTCACCACCACAATAGCTGGCCAAGCAAACAGCTGCTGGGCTTTGGCCACCTTGTATTCATTCCACCTTTATAAAAGCACCCATATTTTATTCTTTTTGTTTTTGTTTTTGTTTTGGGGGGGGGGTTAGTACTAGAAAATGAACATAGACTGCTTTACCACTGAGTAATGCTCCTTTTTATTTTAAGACAGGTCTAAGTTTCTGTTCAAGTTCAGCCTTGAACTTGAGATCCTCCTGCTTCAGCTTCCTGAGTAGCTGGGATCACAGGCATGCACCACTGCACCCAGCCCATATTTGGTACTGAAGGTTCATTTCTTCCTCCCTGGCTACAGACTTGGTGGGACAATGAACTCAAGTAGACATCTTTTCACTAGCAGAAGCCAATGGGGTCCCGGAATCTCCTTCAGCCAAATCCTGCTGCTGCTGCTGGCCCAAAGGAAACCAGGTGACCTGAGACTGGCCAGTCAGATGCTGCCTCCCTGGAATGTCAATTGAGCAGAAAAGAGAGTGAGAGACAGCTGGTA
>PVHX01031628.1:0-14689 GCA_004024805.1 Geosciurus inauris | reverse complement strand
AATTGATTCCCAAGTATTTTTTTTTTGAGGCTATTGTGAATGGGATAGTTTTCCTAATTTCTCTTTCAGAGGGTTTATCACTGATGTATAGAAATGCAATTGATTTATGGGTGTTGATTTTATATCCTGCTACATTGCTGAAATCATTTATTAATTCTAAAAGTTTTCTGGTAGAATTTTTTGGATCCTCTAGATATAGAATCATGTTACCTGCAAATAATGATAGTTTGAGTTCTTTTCTGATTTGTATCCCTTTAATTTCTTTCATTTGTCTAATTGCTCTGGCTAGTGTTTCAAGGACTATGTTGAATAGCAATGGTGAGAGAGGGCATCCCTGTCTAGTTCCCGTTGTCAGAGGGAATGATTCCAGTATTTCTCCATTTAGGATGATGTTGGCCTTGGGTTTAGCATAGATAGCTTTTACAAAGTTGAGGTATATTTCTACTATCCCTAGTTTTTCTAGTGTTTTGAGTACAAAAGTGTATTGTATTTTGTGAAATGCCTTCTCTGCATCAATTGATAAAATCATATGATTCTCATCTTTAAGTCTATTGCTGTGATGTATTACATTAATTGATTTCCATATTTTGAACCAACCTTGCATTCCTGGGATGAACCCCACTTGATCATGGTGCACTATTTTTTTTGATATTTTTTGTATGCGATTTGCCAGAATTTTATTGAGAATTTTTTCATCTATGTTCATCAGGGATATTGTCTGAAGTTTTCTTTCTTTGATGTGTCTCTGTCTGGTTTTGGAATAAGAGTGATACTTGCATCATAGAATGAGTTTGGAAGGGTTCCCTCCTTTTCTATTTCATGAAATAGTTTGAGGAGAATTGGTATTAATTCTTCTTTGAAGGTCTTGTAGAACTCAGCTGAGAATCCATCTGGACCTGGGCTTTTCTTGGTTGTCAGGCTCTTGATGGCATCGTGTATTTCCTTGCTTGGAATTGATCTGTTTAAGTTGTGTATGTCCTCTTGGTTCAGTTCAGGTAGGTCATATGCCTCTAGAAATTTGTCGGTATCTTCAGGGTTTTCTATTTTACTGGAGTATAAATTTTCAAAATAGTTTCTAATTATCCTCTGTATTTCAGAAGTGTCTGTTGTGATATTTCCTTTTTTATCACAAATTTTAGTAATTTGGGTTTTCTCCCTCCTTCTTTTTGTTAGGGTAGCTAAGGGTTTGTCAATTTTGTTTATTTTTTCAAAGAACCAGCTTTTTGTTTTGTCAATTTTTTAAATTGTTTCTTTTGTTTCAATTTCATTGATTTCAGCCCTAATTTTGATTATTTCCTGTCTTCTACTTCTTTTGGTGTGAATTTGTTCTTCCTTTTCTATGGCTTTGAGATGAAGAGTGAATTCATTTATTTGTTGACTTTTACTTCTTCTAATTAATGAGCTTACTGCTATGAAGTTTCCTCTTAGCACTGCTTTCATGGCATCCCAAAGATTTTGATATGTTGTATCAGAGTTTTCATTTGCCTCTAAGAATTTTTTTTATCTCTTCCCTGATGTCTTCTGTTATTCATGCATCATTCAGTAGCATGTTATTTAGTTTCTATGTGATGGAGTAGTTTCTGTTTTTTAATCTGTCATTGATCTGTAATTTTATTCCATTGTGGTCAGATAGGATGCTGGGTAGAATCTCTATTTTTTTTTTTATTTGCTGAGACTGGCTTTGTGACATAACATATGATCTATTTTGAAGATGGATCCATGTGCTGTTGAGAAAAAAGTGTATTCGCTTGTTTATGGGTGGAACACTCTATATATGTCTGTTAAGTCTAAATTATTGATAGTTTCATTGAGGCCTATGGTTTCTTTATTAAGTTTTTGTTTGGAAGATCTATCCAATGGTGAAAGAGCTGTGTTAAAGCCTTCAAGTATTATTGTATTGTGGTTTATTTGATTCTTGTATTTTAGAAGGATTTGTTTGATATACATGGAAGCCCCATTATTTGGGGCATAGATATTTATGATTGTTATGTCTTTTTGATGTATGATTCACTTAAGAAGTATGAAATAACCTTCTTTATCGCTTTTCACCATCTTTGGTTTGAAGTCCACTTTATTTGATATGAGGATGGAAACTCCTGCTTGTTTGCAGGGTCCATGTGAGTAATATGTTTTTTCCCACCCTTTCACTTTCAGTCTGTGGATGTCTTTTCCTGTGAGATGAGTCTCTTGAAGACAGCATATTGTTGAGTCTTTTTTTTTTTTTAATCCAGTCTGTCAGTCTATGTCTTTTAATTGGTGCATTTAGGCCATTTACATTGAGGTTATTATTGAGATATGATTTGTAATTCCAGTCATTTTGGTTTGTTTTAGGATTTTACCTTGACTTGTTTACTCTTTTGCATGGTCTTTCCTTTAGTATAGTTCCTCTCTTTGTAAATTTTCATTGTTCGTTATCATTTCCTCCTCATGGAATATTTTACCAAGAATGCTGTGTATTGCAGGCTTTCTTGCTGTGAATTCTTTTAACTTTTGTTTATCAAGGAAGGTTTTTATTTCATCATCAAATCTGAAGCTCAGTTTCACTGGATATAGGATTCTTGGTTGGCATCCATTGTCTTTCAGGGCTTGGAATATGTTATTCCATGATCTCCTGGCTTTTAGTGTCTGGGTTGAAAAATCTGCTGAGATACAAATTGGAATCTCCTCATATGTAATCTGGTTCCTCTCTCTTGTGGCCTTTAAAATTCTATCATTATTCTGTATGTTGGGCATTTTCATTATAATGTGACTTGGTGTCGATCTGTTGAAATTTTGTATGTTTGGTGTCCTGTAAGCCTCTTGTATTTGATTTTCCACTTCATTTTTCATACTTGGGAAATTTTCTGATATTATTTCATTGAAGAGATTGTGCATTCCTTTGGTTTGAAATTCTGTGCTTTCTTCTATCCCAATAAATCTTAGATTTGGTCTTTTGATGCTGTCCCATATTTCTTGTATGTTCTGTTCATAATTTTTTACCATCTTCACTGTATGGTCAAGTTTATTTTCAAGATTGTTTATCTTGTCTTCATTATCCGAGGTTCTGTCTTCCAGGTGATCTAGTCTGCTGGTGATGCTTTCTATTGAGTTTTTTATTTGGTTTATTGTTTCCTCCATTTCAAGAATTTCTGAAATTCTTTTCAGAAAATTTCTTTCAAAAATTTCTTTTTTTTTAATGATCTCTAGCTCTTTCTTAAAGTAATCTTTTGCTACTTGTAATTGCTCTCTTAATCTCTTTGTTAGAATGATCAATGGTTGCCTTTATTTGCTCTCCTATTTCTTTGTTGGATTGATCAATTTTTGCCTGTAATTGTTCACTTATGTCATTCTTTAGTTCACTGATCATTTTAATTATGTGCATTCTGAATTCTTTCTCTGACATTTCATCAACTGTGCTGTCAATGGATTCTGTTACAGTGGTATTGAGGTTTATTTGGGGCACTTTCTTCCCTTGTTTTTTCATGTTGATTGTGTATCTTCCTTTCTTGAAATACCAATCTGAGGTATTGCAGCTTCTATCCTATAATCTTGTATTGACACTTCAGATTACCTGTGACTCACCCTGGAGCTACTTCTGTTCCCCCAGTGTCCCCAGATGGGCACTACTGCCACTAAAGTTGGTGGCGGAGGTAGTGGATGTACCTCTAGAGGGCAGTGGGAGTGGCCTTGGCTGGGTGCCTGAGGCAAGCCCTAAGGGCTGTTTTGCCCCTCTTTGAGCTCCTGTTGTGTGAACAGGGACTCTGGAGTGTAACTGGAGGCGGGCCCAGGTCTCACTTAGGCAGGGTCACAAGCAAGAGAGTCTGTGTTTGACCCTTACAGTGAGTGTGAGCTTCCCTGGGGCTGAAGGCTAGCAGGCTCTGGTCTGCCTTCAGCTGGGCACCCCTGGCATTCCCTAAGGGTGGTTTGGGGCCTTCTGTCTCACCTGACCACAGGAACTCTGGAATGGAACTGAGGCAGGCCCAGAGTACAGTTGGGTGGGGCCTCTTCACCCTAGGATCTCTGCAGGGGACTCTTACCCTGGGTGTGTCTTCCTCTGTGGCTGGTAGCTATCAGTCTCTGGTCATCCCTTAGTTGGAAACCTGTGGAGTTTCCTGAGGGTGGATTTGGGCCCTCTGTGGCTCCTGCTGGTCCGCAGGAACTCTGGAGTGGAACTGGGGCAGACCCAGGCTGCAGTTGGGCGGGGCTGTTTTGTGCTGGGGTCTCTGGAGCTGGGGTCTCTGGAGAGACTCTTATCCTGAGTTTGGGCTCCCCTGTGGCTAGAGGTATCAGACCCTGGTCTCTCTTTGGCTGGACACCCATGGAGTTTCCTGAGAACAGATTTGGGCCCTCTGTGGCTCTTGCTGGTCCACAGGAACTCTGAAGTAGAACTGGGGTGGCCCCAGTCTGCCCTTGGGCAGGGCTGCCTGGTGCTGGTGTCTCTGGAGCAACAAATTCTTGTCCTGAATTTGGGATCCCCAGTGGCTAGAGGTAGCAGTACCTGGATTTGGGCCCTCTGGGGCTCCTGTTGTTCTGCAGGAACTCTGGAGCAGAACAGGCTTTGTTTTTTAATCCAATCTGACAGTCTATATCTTTTGATTGATGAGTTTAGGCCATTAACATTCAAGGTTATTATTGAGATATGATTTGTATTCATACAAATCATACTCACCCAAGATCCAATCACATTAGTGAAACTGAAGTTTTGATTCGCTGCTTCTGCAGACAGGTGGGGTGCACAAGATGCAGGCCTCCACAGCCCAGCAGCTCTCTATTAATTTCTTCTTCTTTCAAGATTCTTGTCTCATGAATACAAAGGCTACATGTGTGCATTGGTAGCACATCTGACAGAAGATTTTCTTCCTATTCTGGATTATTATATAATCTTGAAGTTGAAGTTGGTCTGTCAAGGATAAAGTATATGAGAGAGATTCTGTATGAACAAGCATTTGTGCAGTTACATGATAAAGAGTCTGAACAGTCAGAACTAATTTGAAGGTGTCAAAAGGCACTGGCTCTGGTGTGCAAAGATAGCAGGACTCCAGAAGAAAGGGTTAAAAAAGATTTAAATCTTTTAAACTCAGTGCTGGCATTTCCAGCACTATTTCTCAGCTTGGCCCCATGCAACTGCAGATCATCTCACTGTGGGTCAAGGGTCCTAGCCTTAAATGGGGGGAGGGAGTCCCAGAAAAGCTGCCTAGGTTATAGAAAAATGGCCAAAGAGAACCTGGCCTTTGCTCTGCCTTCCAGCCCCTCTTGCCCCTGGAGGGTGAAGGCTGCTGCCATAAATTTTGAGGCAGTAAGTTCTAGCACTGTCAGTTTGAGACCTGGGGACAGGAATAGTCTCCCCTTTTAAGATCTGACAGGACATCCCATTTAGCCAGGGGATATTTATCACTGGGTAAGGCAATTCTTGCTATAATTGTATCCCATTAAACTAAATGCCTGGGGAGACTAGCAGTATAAATAACTGCACCCAGAAAGGAAAAGAAACTAAGGTCAACCTGTATTTTGTCTCAGGCTCTGTAAAGGGATCATAAAGGAAGCCTAAAGAAAAGGATGGAAAGAGCCTCCTCCATTGCATATCAATATGCTTAGTGTAAGAAAAAGGCCCAAAAGGAGCCTCTGGGTAAAACTGACAATGGAGAACTCACTTAAAGTTGACAGCTTTGTGATAAGAATAAAGGAGACAGATCAGGCTCAAAAATATCCTGTGCTCTAACCCCTTGAATGCACTCTGGGAGAAAAAAATTAAGGCATAGTTTCTGTATATGGCAGATTGTTCAACCCTCTCCCAGGATGAAAATTGTTGTGTAGGTTAAATGCACAGATAGCATTAATAAAGATTGTTACAGATTATGAATTTAAGAAAGGGCTTGAAACCAGAGAAGATAAAACAAAATTATAGAGGTATGGAAATATATTTTATTATGGAAAATTAGAAGATCAAAAAATGTTCCTGGATGAGAAAGGATCTTGTGTGATAAAGTAATATACTTGTGCTAAATTGCAAGATGACAGAGAGGACAAAACTAAGGATATAAACAAGTTGTGAAAGTCTAGAAAGTCACAGAAGGTTTGTGTAAGTAAATCTCAAAAATTTTGTGTTTTTGATTACATTGGCTATAATAAGCACAGTCAAAGTTATTTTAACTTTAATGTACTGATATGAAGCAAAGTCTGAAACATTGATTGGCTCTAATCTATTAAGAAAATTTTCTTGTATCTGTTAGGTTTTATTACTTAGGGAAACTAAGTTTTAAAGAAATTATAATTTGTACCTGCTTTAAAGTCTTTTAAATGATCATTTTGTAGCTGGATAGATAAACAACTATTATTTTATAACAATATAGTCAGCACTCTAAGTATATGTGACTAGATAAAAGTATACATCTGAGTTTTTTCTAAGTGTTATATAAAAGTTTATAAAATGAAAGTTACTGGGAAGGTAGCTAATAAGTGCTCTCTTTTATACATTGTATCTGACATAGAAGGGCCACACTGTCATTTGAAGACCTGTCTTATACCTGTTTGCTTTGACTAAGTCTATTTCTGATCAGTAACACTGTTTCCTAAATGTACAAGAGATTTAAGGCTATCCTTTGATTTTTGCTAGTACTGCTAACCCATGCAGATCTGTGATTATTGTTACCATACATTGTGGGTTCTAAACTGTACTTTTTCTTTGGGGAGAGGGATGCCAGGGATTGAACTCAGGGGCACTCAACCACTGAGCCACATCCCCAGACCTTTTTTGTATTTTATTCAGAGACAGGGTCTCACTGAATTGCTTAGTGTCTTGCTTTTGCTGAGGCTGGCTTTGAACTTGTGATCCTCCTGCCTCAGCCTCCTGAGCTGCTGTGATTACAAGTGTGCACCACCATGCCTGGCTCTAAACTGCATTTTAAAAGTTAAATCTAGTTAAGTATAAATCTTAAGGGAGAGCACTTTACCAAGAGGAGGATCTTTATACTAAAGTTACCTGTAGCAATAGTCTCAGACATATAAAAATAACAAGTTTGGTTGGTATTTATTCATGTCATTGGATGTTTTATAGCTGGATAAAGTAACCTGTTGTCAATAAGTTCAATTTTCTGTTACTTTTCACACTGGAATTGGAATTTAAATGTATTTTTGGAAAGTAATAAGGAGATTCTGGTCTGTTTAAAGATGACATTGTAAAACACAGAAACATTTTGTCAGTTTTTACACAAAAAGAAAGCTAAAAGCTGTCTTAGCCTTTGTTTGATGCATGTTTCAGATATAATGCTGTATCATGTTATTTGTCAAGAGATCCATTTTACCTGAGATAAGGCTCTGCCTCTTACCTTACCTCATGTTATAATGGCTGTAAAACAGGCTTCAGCTCATTTAATGGTGTGTTTAAAAGATCAATTTTTTAGTGTTAACATTACTGTGATCTCAAAATAAGCAGGGGATATAATATATACTTAACTAAGTAAAAGTTTAAGATTATAAAAATCATTTTTCCTAGTTAATAGCTATTACACAAATTGGATTTTTTTCTCTGTTAATTACATTTTATATTTTCCTTGTAAACTTATAACTGTTGCCTGTTAGTGCTTTATAGAGTTACTTCTATAATAGAAGAATTTGAGTTAATTTGAGATAATAAACCATCACTTATAAGATAGATAGTATAAAATACTGATCCTAGTACTAATGCTAACCCCCATTAAATGAAGGGGGTTCTCTAAAATTACAGATATTGAAGTTATAACCTGTTACTCCCACTTTAAGACTGATGAAACTAACCTGCTTGGAGCTTAAAACCAAAAACTTGGAGACCAAAGTCAAGGAAGTAAAAGAACCAAAGAAAAAGCAGCCAATATTTTGGCTCTTGCTCTCTAAGGTCAGCCTGGACCCAGAGAAGGATGGGACCCCTCTCTGGGCCCTGCAACTCTGGTGAGTCACCCAATCTACCTATCAAGGAGATTAAGAGGACCCTAGAGAACAGGCAGCCAACCAATGCACATTCTGGAAAGTGGAAGGTCATTGGAGAGGGAAATGTCCATGATGCTTCCAAGAGAAGCCACATATGGTCAGCAAGACCCTGACCCATCCTGGCAGATGGCACCACTGGTAGAGGAGAACTAAAGGAGCCAAGAGGATTTGCATAGTTCCCAAGAGTGATCTCTGAGGAATCTCAGTTGACTTTTAAGAGTAGATAGAAACAAGATCAATTTTGACCAACTTGGTCTTAAACAGCTGGCAAGAGAGTATAGCCTAAGCACATTCCTACATGAACATTTAAAAGGAAAAACAATGGTTTCTTTTTAATGTAACTTAAGATGTACACTTGTGTCAGCCCTACCAAATGTAAGTAAAGCTGGAGGGTATAAAGGAAGTGTTCTTGTGTGGGTATGCCTAATAAAAATGATCACAAAGGACTCTAGAGTCCCAAGGTTTGCCCTGAGTTAATTTGAGCCTGATCTCATAAACCTACAAATCTTCCTAACTTCCGACATTGATAAACTTGATCTGTTTTTCACTGATGTGATTATGAGTTACTGTCTTCATGGTTTTCAGAGACTGGTTGAAATATTAATTGCTTTTGTGTTAATTGTTTACAAAAAAAGCACTATTTACTGTCTGGTTTATTGTTGTCTTAGCATGATCCCTGCTCTACTTGTGCCTTGTCCTGTCACCTGCCCTCTGCCACTGTGGACCTCTGAACTTCTCAGATATTACATACCCTTAACTGTCCACACCCCACCTGATAGAGAACAAGAACTTTGGGTTACTTCCCCAAATTTTGCCCTCTTTCAGCAGGATTATCTGTCTTCCCATTTTAGGCAGATTTATTTTTCCTTGAGTACACACTCACAATAAGAACAAAGTAATCCAGACTTTGAGGATGGTATTAGAAGATCTCAGAAATGACTATCTTCCAGATTAACAAGTGAGTTAAACACCAACAGAAAACACATGGAATGTAGCCTTTGAACCACTTCTTTAAAAGCGCCCGTTCCTGCTGATGGGCAGAATCATAGCCTCTGGGACAGGAGTCCCCTCTTTCACCTTTGCTAGCAAAGCAATAAATCTTCTTTTTCCTTTTCCTCAAAAAAAAAAAAAAAAAAATTCCCCACATCAAAATTATAAAAAAAGTATTTGTATATATTTTCCCCTGGTATTTTCAAAGTTCATTCTTAATTGAAATATCCTATCCATCTAGAATTTACTTTGGTTTATAATGGGATAAAATCTAAATCTCTTTTTACTCTGGTCTCTGCCTCAATGTCAATTGTCCAAGCAGCATTCATTGCATATATTGCTCATACTGACTGAACCAATTCGATTACTATTTATGTGTGTGTCTAAATATATCTGTCTTAGATTCTCTTAGGTAATTGAGTTTGAGACTCTGCATTCTCTATTTTGTTACATTTATTTATATACCTAGTCTTGTTCCTATGTCATGATGATTTAATTACTGTGGTTAATTAGCCTCCAGTGCAGTCACTGAAATGTAAAAATTTTATTATTATTGGTTTTGCTTAATGTTTGTCTCCTTCATTCATGTATCTGGCCCCCAGGTGGCCTTCTGTGTACCTCTCTGTGCACATGGCATTCACCCTCCAGATCCTCTGCCAGTGCATTCTCTCTCCAGAAGGGTAATCAGATATTTTATGAACTATATGGTTTCCATGCATGTGAAAGCATGTAATGTCAGGTCTTTCTAAGGCATAACCCTAGAACTGGCACCTCAGTATTTCTGGGATTCTATTTGTTAAGCAAGCCATGAGCTAGTCACACAACTCAATGTTTCAATGTAGAAATTCAATACACAAGTAAGTACACAGAGCATGGCTACCAGGAAGCATCTATTGGATACTATCTTTGCAAATTATTTACTAGGGTAGGCAAACATGTCTTAATATTGTCTATAATAGGAATGAATATCTTACTTCCTTCCCTAATGATTGCCGTTGGTTTTTAGCTTTTATCAAGAAAAAGAGTGGTACACATTGTAATCTCAGCAACTCAGGAAACTGAGGCAGGGGGATTGAAAGTCCAAGGCAAGCCTCAGCAACTCAGTGAGACCCTGTTTCAAAATAAAATATAAAAATAAAAGACTGGGGATTTAGCTCAGTAATAAAGTGGCCCTGAGTTCAATATCCAGTACCAAAGAGAGAGAGAGAGAGAGAGAGAGAGAAGACTGATCTACAATACAAGAAGTTTTCTTTTCTTTTGTTTATCAGAATGGTTGCTGAATAATATCACATACAATTTAGAATTTATGAAGAGGATCTTATTATTTTCTTTTAAACATATCTGACAACAAATTTTATTAATTGAATGCCTAACCTTTTACCCTTCTATGTCTGAAATAATTTCCACGGTCGAGATGTGTTATTCTTTAACATACTGCTTATTTCTATTTGTTACTCTTCAATTGAAGAATTTCCCCTTCCTAGTCATACATGATAACAACAACTGTTCATTTTTTGGCACATTCCCTGTCTCCTCCATTATGCAGATAAGGCAAGGCATTGAGTTCAGAGAGGTGAAACCAGTGTCTGGAGTTAAGAGTGGAACCTACACTAGGAATAATGTCCTCCCAGCCCACTCACAGTGTCCTCTGCTACATGAAGAGGTAAGTTTTCTCAAAATGGTCTAGGACTATTTATTTGGTATTAGGACAGTTCCAACATTTTTTAGAATTGCAGAACTTGAGAAAAGTCTCCAGTATAGTCCAGTTTCTACAAGTTATTCAAGTAGTTTTCATGGGTAGCTCATCTTTTGCCAGATCCTATTAGCTTTTGTGTATAAAAAATATTAATAGCAAAATCTCCTTTCTCACTGGTTATTTGCCCACAGGGATCCAAAAGACTTTGAACTTTCCCAAGCCTAATTTTGTTGGATTAGGAAGGATTGACCTTATCTGAGTTCTCTCAGGCAGCACATTTCAGGTTCTCTCCCTTGTCTGTCACCTTAAGCATCTTTTGAACACCTCACTGATGCCTGTGTGCCTGAGCCTGGAATTACCCCAGGGCAGCAATGCTAATGTGCCAAAACTATCCTGCCACTCATGCATAGTATATACATATATGTATACATTTTGAAATCTTTTATTTTGCCTGCAATCTAAAATTGGAGAAAGCCTCCTGGCTATCTGTGCATCCCCTGAGAGCCAGTTCCTGCCTCCTCATTCCCCTATAGCCTGTGGTCCTCCTGCAAGTCTCCTCCTAGGACCCACCCTCTAGTTGTTCAGGTACTTTGGGGCTATACCTGAGCTCTAACTTTGGCTCAGAATGGGGTCTCTTCTATGTAGTTTAGTTTTTTTGGTTTTGTTTGTTTGTTTGTTTGCATTTGGATTCATTGCACACAAATGCAGCACAACTTTTCATTTCTCTGGTTGTACACAATATAGAGCTACACCATATGTGCAGTCATACATGTACCTAGGACATTGTTGTGCATCTCATTCCACCATCTTTCCTGCACCTATGTCCTCTTTCCTCCCTTACCTCCCCTATGACCAAAGTTTCTCCAATCTTCCTATGCCCCCTCCTCCATTATGGATCAGCATCCACTTATCAGAGAGAACATTTGGCTTTTGGTTTTTTGGGATTGGCTGACTTCACTTCACATGATATTCTCCACCTCCATCCATTTACCTGCATATGCCATAATTTTATTCTCTTTTAATGCAGAGTAATATTCCATTGTGTATATATACCACAGTTTCTTCATCCATTCATCTATTGAAGGGCATCTAGGTTGGTTCTATGTATTTTGTGTATTATTTTTGAGACTTTTAGGAGCAAAGAGAAAAATGCCTGGGAATAAATCAACATCAACCTAAGAGAGCATTAAATAAGTGGTCTCATCATCTTTAGGTGCTCACGTATGACCCCGTATGTGAAGTAGGGGACAAGGCAAATATCTGGTTGATACACTCAATGGATTTAATTACATAGTTTGGAAAATTCAAACTAAACCTCATGTATCTTTTTTTTTAAGAAAAAGATATTTTTAAATCATTGAAGTTACTCAGGTTATGTGTATTTAGGCTTGTTTCAAAAAACCAAACTGAAACAAAACAAAACGCCAGCAATAACAGAAATAAGATATTTTCAAACAATCTATGAGATTTGGCTTCAAGCCGTTTGTGTAAGATTTTTATCTGAAGCCAAAAATAGGAGGGATTGCTATGAAATCAATGATTAATTCAGCTAAAAAATGGAACCATCTTGCCTTGAAGTATTTTAAAATATCAAAAATATTTTTGACATTTAAAAATATCCAGAGAACAGGATTGCTTTAAGACAGTATTAGATTGAGAACAATTTAGAAAAGAAGTGCTTGGCCAAGAAGCTATGGAAGACAGGTTAACTTATTATGTGCTTGAAAAGATTTTTAAAAGCAGCACTACTTTACCAAGTGTAGTTCCAGCCACCCAAATAATTATGAATCCTTGAAATTGCAAGGAGAAATCATATGTAGATGAAAATAACACAATTTTTAACATCTGATAAGGATAGTTTTTCAGTATAACATCTGCTTAAAGAGAATAGGGTATTTAGTGAGTAATTTTAGAGAAACTCAGTAACAACTTTGGAAAATAAATGAGCACTTTTTACAATAGACAGAAATATGCCCTAGGCCTTTGCACATGCTGTTCCAACCACCAGTGTTGCCCTCTTCTTGTTGGTCTGCCTCCCCTGCAACCTCCACAAATATCTCAATCCTTCCCTTGTGGTGTCTCCCTAATTTACTTTAACAAACATAGATGCATTTTATTCTCTGCCCCACCTCATGCGTGAACACATTCTCTGGCAATTACTGTATTGCGCTGCAATCATTTGTACCCCCTTTAGTAAAGTGTCCAGTTGGTTCTTTGGCAATTCCAGCATCTAAACCAGAATTGGCCATAGAGCAGGCATTCGAAAAGTCTCTGATGACATGTCAGCACACAAGATAATATGCACACATTAAAATTCCAAGCATGATTTAGTAAAATGTTTGTGAGGACTAAGTTGATAAAAATAGATTGCAAAAGCATATGCACAATTTGATCATGGCTGTAAAAGAAATAGGGTTTTATAGATTCAATGTAAAACCATTAAAGTATATGTTTATGTTAAAGCAATTAAAATATTTTCCATTGTTTTTTTTGCCTTTTCAAATATGTTTTTCTAATCACAAATGTCAGCCTTGGACTTAACGTAAGAGTAACGAGAGGGGAATGAGACTCTTTATAACTACTTTCAACCAAAGCTCCAATACAATGGCCATCGGCTTACCAAAATGAGGGAGATGAGCCTGTCCGCCACTCCTAAATGCAGAATTTATGGAGTTGATGGAAATCCTTCCATTTGTAGATACTTCAGTGAGATTACAGGTATCAAACATCAGAGGACAGCTTTGGAGAGGAGGTTTAGTGATGGTACTTACAAACCGACCCCAACCTAAGATTTTTCAATTTTACAGTGCCGCTAAAGTGATACACATTCAGTAGAAATCATACTCAAATTTGGAATTTTGATCTTTTCCCAGGCTAGTGTTTGCAGTGCAACCTTCTCTCTGGATGCTGGGCCGTGGCAGTGAGTGACAGCTTCCAATTAGCCACAGGATTATATGGAGAAACTACCAACCCTCTACAGCATGTTCTGTTGCTAGCATTGTTTTTATTATAGGTATTTAGTAAGTCATGTAACATATTCAGCATTTTATTACAAAGTAGGCTTTGCATAAGATGATTTTGTCCAACTGCTGGCTAATATAAGTATTCTGGGAACATTTAAGGTAGTGAGACTAAGCTATAACATTTGGTAGGCTGGATAGGTTACAAGTATTTTTGAGTTATGATATATTCAATATTTGGGTTTATTGATACATAACCCCATCATAACTTGAGGTGTGTGTGTATGTGTGTGTGTGAGGGAGAGAGACAGAGACAGAGAGAGACAGAGAGAGAGAAATCAGTGATTAGGAGACCTATTTTCTTGCTGTGTATCTTCCTCTTTGGAAGAAGGTCTTGGGCTGTCAGAAGGCAAACATGGGCCACCTGCCTAGAGGCCCGCAAGATAGTCCATCCACTCAACAAGTATTGTAGTTGTGTGTTTCCTGACATTGAGAAACACAGAAGACTGGTATTTCTCTCACAACTAAGAAAAGTGAAGACAGCTGTAGGCTGTTGTGTGAGCAGGTTCTAGAAATATTAAGGAAAAGAAAAGGCCTAAATTCCTGTTCAGACTAGGCTGGTTTTCCAGCAGCTACACGAGTTTTCCCCTGGTGAGAAGGCTGTGGGTGTTAGCTGGGGTGGGATTCACCCCAGTCCTGTCCACTAGGTCCAGGTGGAGGGATAAGGAAACCTCTGTAGGGAGACAGGTGGGGAGCAGACCCAGGGCTAGGAAAGGAGTCTTACTTGGCCACTTAGACAAAATATGTTTTCCCTGGGTCAAAGCAACTACAAGAGAAAGGATTCTAGTAAGGAAGAGTCAAAGAGTCTCCAGAAGCACTTTATGGGAGAAGCAATCCACTTATATCAACCACAGGGCCCACAAAGCACAAAGCTACCCAAACTGGAGACAGTCTTGCCCATCTTTCTCCCACAGGCCTTTCCCACTGGGATCTGTTTGGGATAATATAACTTCTACTCAGAGAAGTGGGTCTAAATTGGGAGAGGAAGAAGGTATTATTCTAAGTTAATTTTGCCATTTCTATGGACTTCATAAATTCAGAA
>PVHX01031627.1:0-14683 GCA_004024805.1 Geosciurus inauris | reverse complement strand
CCTTGGCTGGGTGGTCTCCTGTTCATCCTGTCCCTACCCCTTGTCCCGGTCCCTTTGAGGCAGATTCCAGGCACTAGCATGTCACCTCATCCCTGAATATTTCAGTCCATAGCTCTGAGACAGTGACTCAACTGGGGACAGTTTTGCCCCCTCCCTGGCGTCATTAGGCAATATGGAGACATTTTTATTTGTCACGGCCAGGAGAGGGTGCCACTGTCACCTAGTAGGTGGAGGCCCAGGATGCTGCTAAACGTCTTGCAGGGCACAGGACAGCCCCTGACAAGGAATGACCCTCCCCTCAGGTGCCAGCAGTGTGGAGGTGGAGAGGACCTGCTCTAAAAGGCAAGAACAAAGAAGGCTACCATACCATCTCCTCCTTCACCCTCACACGACAACGAACAACAACGTTTGCATTAATCATTGAGTATCTGATCAAGCTTACCCCTCAGGGGGTGCTGTTTCCACGCGGAGTGTCCTTGGGGGTAGAGGGTCGTGCTCATTTTCTGGCACTGCTGACAATACCCTAAAGGGGACGTGCGTACTCACGTATATTTGAGCATGTTGCACCCAGCCCCCTGGCATCCTCCCCTGGCCACCTAGCCTTTGTTCCAGGGCAATATGAGTACATACCCTTCCCCTCACACTCAAGAAATACCTGGCTTCCTTGCTGCCTTTTTTTTTTTTTCATATTTTTTTTAGTTGTTGATGGATCTTTATTTTATTCATTTATTATTTATATGTGGTGCTGAGGATTGAACCCACCTCATGCATGCTAGGCAAGCGCTCTACCACTGAGCCCCAGCCCCACTGCCTTTGTTTTTTCCTTGCCATGCCTTGAAGAATCACCCAGAGCAGCACAGGGAAAGCTGCTTCCTCCTTTTTCACAGCTGTGTAGTATTCCACGTGTGGCTAGGACTTCTTTAAACATCCCTTCTTGATGAACATGTACGTTGCTTCCAAAGTCTTGCTGTTACACATGGTGCCATGTGAATAGTGTTGTGCATACTGTTTCATACAGATCACAAGAGATTTAGGGAGAGGCCTTGGGCATTAACCCTCAATTGCTCAGGAAACCCCCCAAAACCAATCAGCTGTCTTCCCCACCCCCATTCTCCTCCCTGAAGGTCCCAGGGATCTAGGCCTTTCCCACCAGGCAGGGTGAGGGGAGGCCAGGGGCGACAGCAGGGTCAATAGGGAGGGAATCTCCGTGGGATGCAGGGCTTTGCCCTTTTGGTGATGGGCATTCTCAGTGCAGGATGGATCCTGTCCCTGTTTCCTTTAGTCATTTGTCTTTTTAAAAAATGACTGTTAGAGTGGGGTGTGGTGGCACATGCCTGTAATCCCAGCACTTAGGGAGGCTGAGACAGGAGAATCGCGAGTTCAAAGCCAGCCTCAGCAAGGGCGAGGCGCTAAGCAACTCAGTGAGACCCTGTCTCTACATAAAACACAAAACAGGGCTGGGGATGTGGCTCAGTGGTCGAGGACCCCTGAGTTCAATCTCCAGTACAAAAAAAAAAAAGACTGTTGAACCTGCAGTGTGGTGACTCTCCCCTTCTTCCTGCTGTGCCCCAGCTGCCCTGGCCTCTCCCTCTGCTGCCCACCACCAAGCTTGTTCCACGGGCACCTGCCACTCCCTGACATGAACACCTTCCTCAGCCTTGCTGGGGCTCACTCCGCTCAGCTGTCACCTCCCTCTTGCTTCCCTGTCCTGTGTGTCCTCACAGGGCCTCATGGCTGGGGTGAGGGCTTGCTGTACCCCCTCCCTCCAGAATGGAGGCCCTGTGAGTGTTTTGGTCATTGCTGTCCCCGGCACTTGGGACATAATAGGTGCTCAGGAAAGTCTTTGTTGAAGTGAATGAAGTGGAGTGGCTGGATATTGGAGTGGGGATCCTAGGTCAGCAAAACCTCTGCCTCTACCCCGAGGGAGGGGAACTGTCTGATCTGGGAGGTGACACCTGGGAACAGGGACACCCCAGGCATTGGCCAGGTAGACGACCATTAGTCTGGGATACTCCCCCAACCCTCTTACCCCTGGAACATTTCCCTGCTCTCGGGTTTCCCAGGACCCAAAGTTCTGGCCCCAAGTTGTTTGGCCAGGACTGGATCTTAATGATTTCTTAGGGGGGTGAAATCTTAGATTCAAGGGCAGCACGGATCAGTGTGGCCACTCCCTTCACCCTGTCACCTGGACAACTAAGAGCAGGGCAGAGGGCACGGGAATTGTGAGCATTCACGTGGGCAGGGGTAGGGAATGGAGACCCAGGGTGCTTACTGGCCCTGAACCAGTGGGCTGAAGCCTCTGGGCTGCTGGGGCCATGGAAGGCAGCAGGATGAAGTGGTGGGAGAGGGTGGTTCACACTGCCCCTTCTGTGTCCTTTGGGGATATTGGCCACAACTACAAGAGGCAAGGGTCACTGAGTCTCACCTCTGCCTGGGGAGTGCCCAGGTGGGGTGGTGGGGGCAGGAGGGTGCTCTGTGGCGGGGAGGGCTGGGACTGGGGACGGGAGGCCTGGGTCTGTGCTGTGGTTGGTTGAGAGGCAGGCCTTTGCCTTTCTGGGCCATCATCCAGGCTGTGGAGAGAAGGGACTTCTTGGAGGACGCGTGTCCTGGCCACCTGGGCTTCCTTCTTGCGTGTGCATGTGTGTATGTGTCTTTGGGACCATCAGTCCCAGCATCCCAGGGAGGCCAGCTGGGAGACTTTCTGGGGAAGGAGGCTTGGTGCTGTTGTGACAGTCCCTTATCACCTGGGGTAGACAGGATCCCTGTGAGACACGCAGGAGGCTGCAGCCCCTAGGCCCTGGCTGGAGCTGGAGGCAGGGCTGACCAAGCACTTGCACAACCTGTCTGGGCCTGTCTCCTCTTCTGTGGAGTAGGGTCCCCTCCTGGGCGAGGGAAGGCGGCGCCCGTGGGGCTGGGGTCGGCGGGTCCCAGGCTGTGGGCTGGGAGGGAGGGGTGCCAGCGCCCCCATCAGCGGTCCCTCTCGCCCCCAGATACCCCAGATCAGCTACGCCTCCACGGCCCCCGACCTGAGCGACAACAGCCGCTACGACTTCTTCTCCCGCGTGGTGCCCTCGGACACATACCAGGCCCAGGCCATGGTGGACATCGTCCGTGCCCTCAAGTGGAACTACGTGTCCACACTGGCCTCAGAGGGCAGCTATGGTGAGAGCGGAGTGGAGGCCTTCATCCAGAAGTCCCGTGAGGACGGTGAGTCCAGAGCCCGACTGCAGGGTCACGTTCAGGGATGTGGGACATCGTGGCATGGTGTAACTGAGCACTGCTGAGAGCTACCAGTGGCCTGGTATGACCTTTGCCCACCCTGGCCACTCCCCTGGTGGCCTTAGTCTCTTGAGTGCCCGGGTTTGGGGGCTTCCCTGTGATGGGTGACTCCAGGGTGAGGTGATGCCTTTTGCAGACATGGCTGGGCTGATGAAGGACTGTGTGTTCCTGGTGTGGATGGTGGGACAGCTGCTGTCCTCACAGGCAAAGGACAGGAAAGAGTAGGCATGGAGCGCCTTGTTTAATGGGGTGTCAGGGACCCGGGAGGTGGCGGCCCACAGGCAGCCCTTGAGGCAAGGGTTGTTGGAGGGGCCGGGAATTTGGAAACCCTAAAACTGAGCTGCCTTGGTGCAGTGCAGTGCTGGCTTGGGCCTCAGTGACAGTGGTGTCCCTCAAGTGAGGAGCTTTGGGCAAGTGCATTGATGCGGTAGCACAATACCACCTTCCCCATTAAGCTCAATGTGTCACCTAAATTGCTGTCCTCACATGCTGTGACAAAGCTGTCAGGAAGCCCTAGCTTTAGGTCAGTGGCTGAGATAACAAGGGTGACCCCTTGGTGGGGCCCCCACCTGGACCTCTGACCTGCCCTGAGCTGACTGGGGCACTAAGGGGGCCGCCTGTGGGGCTGAACAGCAGGCAGGTCCCTGGGTTGGGACGAGCCAAGGGCAGGACAGCTGGCTCCTAGAGGCTGTCCTGAGGAGGATGGCACCTGCAGCTTCCGTAGGTCCCAGTGTGGGGAACAGGGAGCCCTTCCTCCTCCTGGCAGCCCAGGTCCCTGAGAGAGGGTGCTCCATCCCCCTCCTGGCCTCTCCCAAGGCCCTGTCTCTAAATAGCTCACCTGGTGCTCTTGACCTTGGACGCTGGTGTCTGTACATTTATACGGGCATGGCCCCAGGACTCTAATTGCTTTTCCTAAGGACCATGAGTATCTGGAGGCTGGTGTTGGCAACACCCTGCAGGCATAATCCTGCTATAAATCTCTGATAAGCCCCTTTAATTGCATGGCTGAGGTTGCTTGGTTGCCTGCGACCTGGTGGGGGGAGCGGGAAGTGGGGCAGCCCAGAGGGACTGCCAGGCTCCAGGCCACTCCCACCCCTGTTCCAGGTCACTCCCACCCTGGCTCTGGGCCATGCCCACCCCATGCAGGTAGAAGCTCGCGAGGCACGGGACCCCTTCCCACCTCCAAGTGGACTGGTGGTCAGCACCCTGGTGGAGCCACAGCCTTTCTGTCCCTGTCTCCGTCCTTTCCTCCATCGCTGGGATGGGGGTCCGTACCTCCCTCTAGGCCAACACCCTGTGCAGATTCCTCCCCTCTCGAAGCCTGAATTCTTCCCCAAACAAGCCCACTGCCTTCTCTGTTTAAGGGACAACCTCAGCAGGATTTGGAGACAGAGGGTACTGGGTGTGGGGACAGAGGGTCCCTTAGTGGTTGGCTGTGTTCAGTCCCTGCCCCAGGAGACCTAGAGGTCACCCCAGGACTCACGTACCCTTCCCCTCTGCTCCCCACGTGCCCGACACCACTGTCCTGGATGGTCCTTCAAGGTAGGTCCTGCTCACCCCAGTGGGCAGCAGAGGAAGCTGGTAACTAGCACCAAGTCACACAGCATGTTAGAGGTGAAGAGAGATTTGACCCAAGGCTGCAGGTGGTTTTGTATTCTTGTCTGCTCCGTCTTCTGCCCCCACTGTCCCTCTTGCTGAGACCCATGTGGACCAGCCTGGATGTGAATGCTGGGGCATGAGAGGGACACACACACTCCAGGGGTGGGAGGGCTATGGGCAGGGGCAGGATCTGGACGTAGTGTTTTGGCTAAAGGTGAGACTGCTTGAATTTTTCTTTCTTTTTGTATGGAAATCGACCTAGGGTGGTTTGTTACTGAGCCACCTCCCCAGCCCCCTTTTTTAAAAAAATGTTTTTATTAGTTGAAGATGGACTTTTATTTTATGTATGTATATGTGGTGCTGAGGATCGAACCCAGTGCCTCACACATGCTAGGCAAGCGCTCTACCACAGAGCCACAACCCCAGTCCCCTCCCCAGCCCTTTTTATTTTTTTATTTCAAGATAGGGTCTCACTAAATTGCTTAGGAGCTCGCTAAGTTGCTGAGGCTGGCCTCGTACTTGTGATCCTCTTCCCTTAGTCTCGTGAGTTGCTGGAATTACAGGTGTAAGCCACCTTTCCTAGCTGTTGTTTGAATTTTTTACAGCATCTAATCAGGTGCTATAGGGAGTTAGAAAAGCTAAAGTCCGCTCGAGTTTTTCCAAGGACCTCGCATTCAAGATAAATAAGAGCGCAAGCTACCACGCCAGTCCCAACGTAGGCCCTCCTACCTGGAGCGCCCCCAGTGCCTGCTGCCCTCGTGGTGACACTCTCACCTTGCTGAGGGCCTATTTTCTTGCCTGGCTGGGCTTCCCGTGCCCTCAGACCCTCCTGCTGCCCCCTGTGCCAGGGTGAGTAATTCTTGGAGCCTGGCTGGGCCTGGCCCCATGTATGGGCAACCAGGTCCCCTGACCCCACCTGCTAAATGAAATTTGATTTGGAAGAATGTCTTTGGGAGGGTGAAAAGAAAAGGAGAGAAAGCGGCACTCCGGCTGGCCAAATTGAAATCAGAATTGAACGGCTGGTGGAAAGAGGCCGCTGCACCTTGTAGCCTAATCCCTGCAAAAGATTAAAGATGTCTTTGGCCGCATATTGTATTGATTCGTCCTCTGAAGTATAAATCATCTGTGAGTTGCTCAGAGGAACATGGGGAGAGGAGGGGAGAGGGGAGGGCTCGTTCTAGGGCTGGGGATGCACATCAGAGTGGTAGTGAGCAAGTCCCAGGCACCTACCCTGGGCTGAGCATATGCTCTTAGAGGAGCATATTTATGATCATCTCATAAGTGAGGAAACTGAGGCCAGAGAGGGGAAGCGGTTTTTCTAAGGCCACACAGCCAGAATATGGAGGTTCTGGAACAGGAACCTAGCTTTGTCCTGTGGGTGGGGTGTTCCCTGATGGCCCAGTGCTGCCTGGGACACTTGCATTGTGCTTGAAAGAGGCCCAGCCCCCATCAGCACCATGAAGCCCTCACCCCGCTCACGCTTACTGATGCCCTGGGCAGTTCTGTGGCCTTTGACTGAGCTGTTCCTGTACCAGGACCTCCGCCCCCACCCCAGCTGTCATGAATCCTGGTGACAGCCCTGTGCATACTCTGTATTCATCTTCATTTTATAGTTGGGCAATGAGGCTCAGGGCACGGTGCGGTGCCAGAGCAGGGCTTTGTGCCAGGCTGTCAGACCAGGCCCTCGACCTCACTCTGCCTTCTCAGCTTGGATCACAGAGGCCACGGCATGTGGGGGTTCAGGCTCCCTGGACAGGCCTGGGCTCCAGAGCAGCTACTTATTGGCTGTGCGGTCCTGGGAAAGTCACTTAGCCTCTCTGAGCTCAGTTTTCTCCTCTTTGATATGGGCTAGGATGTCAGAATGAGATGAGCCCCTCGCACCTGGGGATGAGGACTCAGGGATGTGCCCTGGAGCTTAGTTTTCAGGGTCTGACTTCCTGGGTCCCAGCTTGCCCTGGTACCTGGCCACTGCTGGAACCCAAGGGGGTTACATAGGGTGAGAGGGGCACCTAATGGGGCCATGGGTGCACTCTGACCAAGGAGGCACACATGGCCAGGGATGAGGCTGGGGACGGTCAGACCACAGAAGCCGAGGCAGACCTGGTCCTTACTGGAGGGCAGGAAGGCAGCGACATTAGTTTCAAGGTTGGGCAGGGCAGGACATGGATGAGCGTTTTGGGGAGGATGTCTACACGTGAATTTCTGGACACGTGACTGGGGTCTGCCTCCATGGGGTCAGTGGGCACAACTGTGTGCACCTGTGTGCATGGCATGAGGGGTCTGGTGTATACACCTGTTTCTCCCCTCTGTGTGCCGAAGCTCCAGAGGTGAGGGCAGCAAGGCTCTCCCAGCCGTAGCCAGGAGTTCCTCCTTCCTGCAAGGCCCAGGCTGCCCCGGAGAGGTGAGGAGCCTGCCCTTCCCTCTTGAGCTCCACCATAGCACGGCCAGGGCTGGGATTAGACATGTAGAGCCCGTCTGGGCTCCTGAGATAAGGCCTGTGAGTCACTGATAGAAGGAAAGACAGGTGGAGAGCGGGCGGTACAGATGTGGCCATGGCCATGGCTGTGCCCCCGACGCCTCCTACCTGGGCCCCTTCAGGGGTGGGGTCTGGAGCATAAATGTATAGCTCCTTAGCCTTCCCCATCCCTTGGGTCCCAGTATAGGCCTCAGTTTACCTGCAGGGGTGCCCCCATTTCACAAATGAGGAACACTAAGGCTCAGGGATGTTAAGGGTCCTGCCCAAGGACATGCGGAAGCATGAGTGTCAGAGCCCAGGGCTCCTGTGTGGGTGACTTGGGAATTGGTATGTGTGTTGGAGCCTCCTGTGGCCCAGGCCCTGTGGACCTGTTTCCTAGACGAGTTCTCAAGATGCTCCATTTTACAGAGGTCCAAACCCAGGCTCAGATCAGTTCAGTAACTCCTCTGAGACCACACAGTTGGAAGGTAGAAGGGACAGGATTTTGGTCTAGCTAATGGTCTCCCCAGCCAATGAGCTGTCCCACCTCTGGTGCATGTGATGAGGACACAAGTGGCATTTTCCATAGGGTCCCCCTGGGAGTTTGGCTCTGGTCCAACTGGGTGGGTAAATCCAGTGCACCAAGGCTCATCTACACTGTGCTCCTGAGGGTGGGAACAAGGTGGCCCCTCTGGGCGTGGCAGAGAGAGCATGGGCCCAGGCCTGTTCCTTGGAGGACGTCCTGTCCTATGCACAGCAGTTCTGAAACCTTACCTCCTGCTGTGTCCCTGAGTCCCCCATTGATATTCCAGAGACGCTGGTGAGTCAAGCTGCTGCTGCTCTGACCTCCAGCTCCAGCGCCCAGGGCTGAGTGGCAGGCTGGGTGGCAGGCTTGCATTTCGATGGCCTCTGTCAGCCAGAGCAGTGGACAGGGCTGCAGCCCTTCTCGAAGGCTGTGTGCTCTGGCTGTAGGAGCCCAGACCAGGCTGCTCCTGGCTTTGGCTTTCTGGCTGTAAATGGAACACTGCCTGCCGAGGCTCCTGGGTGAGGGGAGGAGCTTGGCCGACTGGGAAGAGCGTGCTACCCCAAGGGGCTACTGGTGTCTCGGGGGACCCTCTGGGTGCCCCTAGGATCCAGAAGCCCCTAAGGGTAGACACTCTGAGTACCCGCTCCCCTTCCTGCTGCCTCCCCCTCCCCCTCTCTGCTCTGGCCTCCTCGATGGTCCTACCATGCCAGGTACAAGCCCACCCTAGGGCCTTTGCCTGGTCTTTCCCTGCACATCCACATGGCCCACATCCTTAGAGCGTTTGGTCCCCTCCCCAGAGAGGTCTCTGAGTACCCTGTATAATCCAGCCTTTCCCAGCCCGTTACTCTCCACCCCTGTACCCTTTATAGCGCTAAACTAATAACTTTTTGTCTGTTTATGTTTCATAAGGGCAGAAACTTTTACCTATTTTGGTCTCTGCTGCACCCCCAGCATCTAATCCAGTCCCTGGCACATAGTAGTTGCTCAATAATTGTTGAATGGATGATTGGTCACAGAATCTAGCCCCCACCACTTACTTTTTTAGCCTTCCTCCTGCTCTGGTCCTGAGAGGTTGCTGTCCCAGACCACGGAGGGACAGACTGAGACTGACTGTGCTCAGCCTGAGGTCAGGCTGTCCTGGGATCCCAGCCTCCTCCCCTGCTGGGCTCTCTGGCTGTCCCCCACCCTCTACTGACTCGATAAGGACAGAAATCCTCTCCCAGCAGCAGAGGGCAGGGGTGTGAGAACTCAGGTTATCAGCGGTTGTGTTGGGGTTCTCTTGTTTGAAACATGAGGTTCACTTCCTCTTGTTTCTTACTACTGTGCTGCACTGGGTGCTTGGTCCCGAGATGCTGCCTGTCCTGGGGGAGGAGGAGGTGCAGCCTTCCTCTCAGGGCTCCTCAAGGGTCCTGGGTGAGCACAGCAGGGCTCAGGAGAGCTGGCCCCAGTGGAGAAAGGGATGCGACGTTCCCCTGTTGAAGTGGGTGAGCCCTGTTCCAGGCTGCGGGTCCACCCAGCAAGGCGGCGTTCCTGCAGGGCGTGAGGAGGGCTACTTGGAAAGGCAAAGGGAGGAGAAGGTGGGCCAGGTAGGGAAACGGCCTGACCAAGGGCCTGGAGGTGGGAAGGAATAGGGCAGGGGGACCTGGCGAGGGACCTGGCCTGATGCTGATGACCCCCAGGCAGGCCTACCAGGTGGTGGGTCTGAGGGGTGCTTCTCTTAGGGCCGCCCTGCATTTTGAAATCTTTTGACACTTAGGGTGGTGCCTGCTTGGCGGGAGCATATCAGTGCATGACATCTGCACCCCCTGTGCCCAGCCTGCCAACCTGCTCAGCCCCTGAGGTCTTCCTTGCCCAGGAGCTCAGTGCCCAGTGCCCCTCCCCGCAGGCTCCCTGTCACCCTCCCTCAGGAGGAGCTGTGTCCCTGGTGGAGCAGGCAGCTGTGGGGACTCTTCCTGGGCTCACTGTCACATCTTCCCCAGGGTCTGCCCCACCTTCCCACTGCCTCGTCCCCTGGCTCTGGGCTCTTGTGGCCAGGGAGGGACAGGGCCCCGCTCATCCCTGTGCCCCCACCTTCCTGTGCACACAGCGGGCCTCAGTAGATGTTTGTGGCATGAACAGATGACCCTTCCTTTGGGCATGTTGCTGTCCTCTGTGACAGGTGTGGGTGCATCAGCTGACTTGGGGCAGGACGTGCCCTCACCGTCTGAGGCCCTGGGCTCCAGGCTTCCTTCCCGTGAGCAAAGGTTCCACTTGGCTTGTTCCCCATGATTTTGGTTCATCCAAAAGACACCCTCAGACGTTTGCTGAGACTGTTTATTTAGGACATGTCCCCCAGTGGAGCCTGGGAAAGGAAACACCCCGCACAGCCTGAGCAGTGGGCGTCCCAGGTGCCACTTCAGGGCTTTGTTTTGGTTGGGGAACATGGGGGGAGGGCAGTTGCAAGGGGACAGTGCCTGGAGCATAGCAGTGTCCCGTCTCATGACTGTGGCTGAGATTGGCTCAGGCGTTGGAGGAGGAAAAGCAGGGGAGGTGCTTCTCGCAGTCCTGGCTTGGTGTCCCACAGGCTGCCTCCTGGAGTTACAGCCTAGGGGCTCAGTGGCCTGAGGCCCAGGTGCTCTGCCTTCTGATCCTGCATCCTCCACATCCTGGGCCCTGCCGCACGGCCAGTCCCCACCACTCCAGCGCGTCCACCAGGCTGCCCTGTGCCTGAGACCCACCGTGTCTCCCCCCCACCGCCATTTCTGCCGCCTGTCACTCTGCCATGGGCAGAAATGAAGTGGACCTGGCCCCAGCACCCACTGCAGAACCACCAGGCCCACCAGGCGCAGCTGGTCTCCTTACTAGGGCTTGGAGATTGGCAGGGCACTGTCGTTAATGTGACTGCGCAGTGATTGCAGGTCAATCCTGTCCATTCGTGAAGATGAGCCCCTGGCTTGCCTGGCCTGCCCCGGGGACTTCGCCCGTCTGCTCTGATTTCTTTGCTGCTCTGACCTGTGGCAGAGCTGACACCTCTGGATTCTGTGAGTCCCCAGGGCGGGGTGTCATTGGGCCCTGCTGCGCGGCACCTTTTCCGGCACTCTGCACCTCGTCTCTAATGTGTGAGTCCCGTTGGGGACACGCTCCCTCTGCCTTTGCCTCTGAGCTTGGTAGGAGTGACAGGAGGAAGATGTCAGGCTGAGCTTTTTTTTTTTGGCTCTGAATTTGCATCTCTTCCTCCTAGACCGGAAACAGCAGATTCTTTCGCTGACCTCCTTCGTGAAACATGTTCCATTTCCTTTGGGGTTTAAAAACCGTCCCTTAGCTGGTTACAGCCCCACTGCAGCTGTGGCCTTTGGCATCTGGTCCTTCTGGTAGAGTGAGTGGATCAGAGCCCAGATGCCGAGGCCCGCAGACAGCTGGGTCAAATCCCGACAGCCACCAGGAGATGCGCTACCTTGGACAGTGCCTCAGGCCATGTGCCTGTTCCACCTTATGCTCTGAGGTAGACTGAGTTGACACATGTAGTACTTAGCACGGGGCTGGCACTCCCTTAAGCACCCAGTGTTCCCGAGGGTGTCAGCTGTCATCATTATTAACCAGAGTAGAGTGAGGGACCAAGGGCCCTGAGCTGGGAGTGGGGGCCAGGTTCTAGTACTTACTCTGGCTCTGAGTGGCTGTTTGACTCTGGGTTGGTAACCGTCCCTCTCTGAGCCTCAGCTTCTTCACTAACGTGAAGGTGCTGGATCAGAGGATGTTGAGCTTCCATGGTGGAGGTCTTTGTAGCTCTTGGATTTCTCTCTCTTGCCACCTGGGGGGCCAGGCACCACCAGTTGTCTCTGAGGCCACAGAGTAGCTACCCTCAGCAGCTGTCTCCTTAATCCCTTCTGCCTCTTTGGTTTCTTTACTTCTAATCCTTTAAACTTGAACCCTGTGTTCTCCAAGTGCATCTTTCTGCCTGCCTTCCTCCTCATCCTTACCTGAGTGTGTTGGGCTATGTCTCCCAAGCTCCCTTGGGACAGGAGCCCCTTCCAGCTGCTTCCCTATTGGCCACTGACCAGCTTGCCCCCAGCGCAGGCTGGCCGTGACCTCTGGAGAACTCTCTCCAGCTGTTTGCTGACTTCCGGGCAGGGCCTGCGTGCCTCTCCTGGGCAAGGCCCCCAGCACCCACGTCCCTGTTCTGAACTCCTTGGAGATGTGGCAGAAGCAAGTCCCCTCCACCTTGTTCTCAGATGACTCACCATTTCTGTCCTTGCCTCGCCTTCTCCTTCTGGGCTTCCTGCTTCAGGGCTGTGTGGGGCTACCGTGTGCTGGGCCTCCAGGTTCCGCATCTGCAAGACCAGGAAGGGGCCGTGTGTCTCCCTCTGTGGCTCATGCCTGTGGACACACAGGGACCCCCACAGCCCCTCTGCCTGTTTTTCTCTTCATCCACGCTTCATCCTCCCATGTCAGACACTGTGCTCAGGGCCAGGGAGGAAGAGAGGGGAGGATGCTGGGTGGCAATATGGGTCATAGAGGGAGCAGTGGCTTCAAGTCTGAGGCTTGAAGACCCTGGCATTGTAGGTGTGTGTGTGTGTGTGTGTGAGAGAGAGAGAGAGGCAGAGGGAGAGGGAGAGAGGGGTTTTGCATAGCGTATCCATATGGTCACTCTGCCTACAGCAGGGAGGTGGGTCAGGAAACACCAAGGCATGTGGCCCTCACGTGGCCATTCATCAGTGCTCCCCTCCCCCACTCCTGCTCCCCGGGGGTCTCAGAGGCTCAGAAGGTTGGAGTCTGTGTCTTCCAGTCTAATGGAGCCTGCCCCCAGGGAATGTGGCTGGTGGGGAGGGAGGGTGTTGCTTCCTTCTGTCCATCAGCCTTTCATCCCTCACCTTTGCACAGTCATTCATTCATGTGCAGAATAAATATTTATTGAGCACCTGCTATATGCCAGGCATTGAATCAGGATATTGGGGGTGCCATTGTGGACTACACAGATGAAGGTCCCTGGCCTTGTACAGTCACGTCCAAGGAGAGGGTTAGAGGCATCTTGTGACCTTATAACAGTGCTATTTAATGTAACTTCAGCTAGGAGCTGGTAGACATGAAGGAGGATAAAGCAGGGTAAGTGGACAGAGGGCTGAGTAGTCCTGCTTTTCTGCGGAAGTGACATTTGACAGAGTCCAAATGCAGTGAGAGCTGAGCCCAGTGGAGACCTGTGGGAAGAGTCTCTGGGTCCAGAGCACTAGCAGGTGCAAAAGCCCTGAGGTGCAGCCTGCCCGGCCTTGAGGACCAGCCAAGAGCCAGGAGCAGGATGAGTGAGGGCAGAGAAGGAGCAGAGAAAGGGGCAGATCACATGGGGCGTTGAAGGTCAGTGTGAAGACTTTGGTTTTCACCCTGAGTGATAAGGGAGCCACTGGAGGGTTGTGAACAGAGGAAGGACATGAGCAGACTTGAGTGTAGTAGGTCCCTCTGGCTCTTGTTTGGAGAGTAGACTGGGGCCTGGACAACTCAGGAGACTACTGTGGTCATCTAGGCAAGAGGTGACCATTTGGATCAGGGGTGAAGGCATGAGAAGGGACATATTTGGGGTGTATTTTATGGCTTGAACCCATAGGGCTTGCCCTTGGTATTCTACATGGGCAGAAGACAATGGGGTCACTGGGCAGGCAAAGTCCTAGACTCCTGCTTCAGCACCACAGACAGTGGGCTGAGCAATAAGGCTGGGCATTCTGGATAGTGCTGGTTGGCTCCAGCCCCTTGGGTCAGTCCATAGATGCGGAGTGGAACCTCAGCTATAAAGCATAGATGCCTTCCCCTATATATATATTTTTAAATTTTTTTTTTAGTTGTTGATGGATCTTTATTTTATTCATTTATTATTTATATGTGGTGCTGAGGATCGAACCCAGTGCCTCATGCATGCTAGGCAAGTGCTCTACCACTGAGCTACAGCCCCAGCCCTCCCCTATATTTTGTTATTAACTTATTTTTTATCCACCTATGTTTATGTCTGTGCCCTGCCGTGAACCTTTTTGGGGACAAGGCAGGTCTGAATGCAATTCTGAAGCTGGGATGAGAGGTTAGATGCAGTTGTCGCCAACAATCCCACATCTCTGGCTAAACTGTAGGCACAGGGAGGGCAGCCAGCATGGGGTTTGGGGAGGAGGGAGGCCTGTCCCCAGGGGTGGGGGTGTCCTGGAGAGGGGATCTGCAGCTGTCTTCTGAGCGGCATCTTCCAGAGCAGCAGGTCCCTGGGGTGGAGCCACCCAGGCAGAGGCTGCCCCTAGGACTGGCAGACTTGCTGAGTGTCCTCGGACAAGCCGCTGGTCCCCCTGGGCACCTGGTTTCTCTGTCTGTAAAGTAGAGATAATTTTAGTCTTTGCTGGTTATTTCAAGAATGGCCAGACCAGGTGAATTAGCTTCAGGCAGACCAAGCAAGGGCTGAGGCAGGGAGGGGCTGCCTCCGAGGGCTCAGGGCCTCTTCCTGGTTAGGGTTCTCCCTCCTTGCCTGTGACTGTCCTCCGCTTCCTCCTGGACTCCCATCCTGCATCATCTCCGTGCCCCATTTTGCTGTAGACAGAATGATCGTATGGATATTCTATGCAAATTCTCACTTTTAATGAGCCAGAGGAAAGCTAACGATGTCTTGGGGCTCAGGGGAGGCCTTGGGATGGGGGGAGGAAGCGGGACAGAGTGACAAGCAGGAGGAGAGAGGAGGAGGGAGGAGGAGCTGAGGGAGCACAGGAGGGGCCTCTGCCATCACCGGGCCCTTCTGTGTTTACAGAGTCAAGAAAGGGGGCTACGTGCTGGGTCGCCCAGGAAGGTAGAGAGGGAAGGAACAGAGAGATGTGGAAAGGTGGAAAAGG
>PVHX01031626.1:0-14696 GCA_004024805.1 Geosciurus inauris | reverse complement strand
TACAGATCATTGGGGGCCGCCATCTTGGTGTGCTTGACGCACGCGTGCTGCGCTCGTCGCATGTGTGCTACGTTTGTCACGCGCGACAGTGAGTGGGCTGGCTCCTGGTGTTGTGTTGGTGCAGCGCCGCGGCGCAGCAGGGTCTGGTTTTCTGTGTCTGCCTCCGACCTAACAGGGCCGTCGTGGCCTGTGATGAGGAAAGCACCGTCCACACCTCCCTGGCCGCAGTTCTGGTCACTCTCCCCACGGCACAGGCTTCAGGCGGGCCCTGCGGTGTTATACCTTGCTGGAGAGGACAGCACATGCGCTGGTCCTGGCCCTGCAGGCGGCCCGGCTCTAGCCTCAGGAGGAATTGCAGCATCTCGCCCTGGCCGGCCCAGCCCCCTGCGTTCATCTGCTGCTCAGGGGACATCAGTGAGTGCACCCAACACCACCCGATCTGCTCTTCCCTGACCCTCCAGAGAGGCCTGGGGATGTAGGTCCACAGTGCTGTGCTCTGAACATTTTGAAAAGCCATCTCCCCTTGAAGGAAGGGAACTCTCCCAGGAAATTTAGGCAGGGAGGGGTCTTAGCCGGAAAAGGAGGGGCGGCCACATTCAACCCTGAGCTGCAGGGGCAAAGGTGGTTTTGTTCATGGAGCATGTTTCTTTTTTTTTTTTTAATATTTATTTTTTAGTTATAAGTGGACAGAATATCTTTATTTTATTTTTTTATGTGGTGCTGAGGATCGAACCCAGTGCCTCACGCATGCTAGGCGAGCACGCTACCACTGCGCCATGATCCCAGCCCCATGGAGCATTTTTCTTACTCACCAACCACACACGTTTCTTAAGGGTCACGGAGATTCCCCAGGGTGGAGGCACAGTCTCAGCTCTGCTCCTGTGGCATCCCCTGGAGGCCCTGCCTGCGGACATGGGCAGGGGTGGGGGGCAAGGGACCACCCTGCCTGTGGACATGGGGGTACCAGGGACCGCCGTGCCTGCAGACATAGGGAGGTGGCGCCAGGCACTGCCCTGCCTGCGGACACGGGGGCGCCAGGGACCGCCTGAGAAGCTAGAGAACAGTTTGAAAGACAGTAAACATTTGAGGCCACTTTGGAAAGTGCAGACTTTCCTGCGGACATAGGGAGGTGGCACTGGGCACCGCCCTGCCTGCGGACACAGGGGCACCAGGCACTGAGCCTGCTACACGTGCACTTAGAGGACACATTCAAACCGTAGCAGTGGATCACAGCCATTGCAGCCCCAGGGGTCACAGGGAGGACAACACAGTGGACTTGAAAGTACAGCTTGGAGTGCCAGGGACAGTGTCCCCCTCCCTGCCCTGACTGCCATCTGGCCTTCAGGGAGACCTTCCACCCAAATGCTTTGTCATGGGCCACAGTGCCTAAAGCTCAAGAGTGTCTGAGGCACCTCTGTGGCCAGCGTCTTAGGGCAGGGTCGGTGGGGAGGGGTCTTGTGGGGACCGTGTGCAGCAGCACACACACCACGGTAGATGCCCCAGACTCCTGCCAGCCCACGGGTGCAGAGGGAGACGGGTGGGCGCAGGGCTGCCAAGGGACCTGCCCCCACACCAGCCACACAGCCTGAGTGGGGTCTCTGGACACACCTCCTGCACTCTTGGCCATTCTCTTCCCCAATATCAGTATTTTCCTATCAAATCTCGCTCTTCCACGGAGCATTTGACACAGATCTGTAAAATTACTAATGGGGGTGAACATTATTAAGTCCCTTACCAAAAGTTATTTAAATATTAACGGCTTTTTTGATATTGTAACTAAGATACATAAAATTGCAGGGGTTAAAGTGTATGATTAGATTCACTTCGACACACGTGCCCCCCAAACCATCCCTACAGCAAGGGAAAGAGCATCGCCGCCTCCAGAGGTTCCCTCCTGCCCCTTCGCTGGTCTCATTGTGATGGTCTTGATGTGAAGCCGCCCTCTCGGAGTCTCAAAGGCGCAGTGCTTCGCACCCGGCTCCCTGGACCGAAGCTCCACCGTCCTCTCCAGCCCAGGAAACCGCCATTCCATCCTCCACTTCGAGTTTGGCCAGTGTGGCCTCCACACGTGACTGAAGTCGGGCAGTCTCCTTCTCTGGGTGCCCAGCGCATCCTACGAGCACGCACCCAGCAGCTCCTCCATTCATGGTGTCCCCCTGGGAAGATCTCCTCTTCAAGGCTGTGCGCTACTCCGTGGCATGGAGACCGCACGTTGTCAACCACCACGAAGCCATGGGCGCTGCAGGTGTCCTGTGGCTGGCTCAGTGTGCGTCACGCTGCAGTGAACACAGGAATGCAGCCACCTCTCGGGGACAGAGGTCTAATGTTTTGGGATATGTACCGAGAATCGAGACCTCGGGATCCTACGGAGTTTCTCTTTGGAGCTCTCCACAGCAGCTGCACCGCGCTGCAGCCCACCAGCAGTGTACGGAGGTCCCAACCCCCACACCCTTGCCGCCCGTGTCCTTTGGTCTTGGACACCAGCCATCCTAGCAGCTGCGAGGCCACGGCTCACCGAGGGTTGGACTTGCATTTTCCTGATGAATAATGGGAGCCTTTTTTCATAGCCCGTCAGCCATTCGAACGTCCCCTTGGGAGACGCGTCTGTGCAAATCCTCTGCCCCTCGTTCAGCTGACGGATCGGCTGTTTGCTGCTGAGTTGTAGGACTTCGTGGGTGTTGTGGAGACTGGCCACTTGCCGGGTGGGCAGCTGGCGCCTCTGCCTGAGCCCAGCTTCCCTCACTCTTGGACTGTTCCCTCCGGGCGCGGCTCTTTGGCCGCCACTCGTCCTTTTGCGCCTGGTTGCGTGTGCTCTCAATGTCGCGTCCCAGGAGCCACCGAGCAGCTCCACAGCAGGACGGCCCCTGTGCTTTCTCTAGTGGCCTCTCAGCTTCCAGCTTTGCCTCCACGTCTCTGAGGCCACGCTGTGCTGACGCTTGTGTGTGGTCAGGCAAGTGTCCAGTGTCACTCTTTCCCGTGTGAACATGCAGTTGTCGACAAGTGACGTTTCTTGTTGAAGCTGTCCCCTCCCCGTTGTGTGTCCTTGGTCCCCTGGTCAAAGGCCAGCTGGCCATGTACACGTGGAGGAACTCCTGGGCCCTGGGCTCTGCTCCCTGGTCTGTGTGTTGGTCTTCGTGCCAGTGCCAAGTTCCGGTCCTGCCTGTGGAGAGGCTGTGAATCCAGCGCTGCCTGCTCCCAAGGGCACTCTGCCTGCTCGTGCGGTCTTCTGTGGTCCATGTGAATTTGGGGATTATTTTTCTATTTCTATTAAAATTAAGATGTCCGTGGACTTGGATTGTATCTGCAGCACAGACGTTTAACGGCGTTAGACCCTCCTGTTGGCCAGCATGCCGCGTCTGGCCATTTGTGTCGTCTTTGATCTTTTACATCACTGTTCAGCAGTTTCCGGTGTATAAGTCTTTCCTCTCCTTGGTTAATTCCCAAATGTTTTATTATTTTTGATGTTATTAGAAATGAGATTGTTTTCTTAATTTCATATTTGGATAGTTCATTGTTTATATGTAGAAATGCAACTGACTTTTGAACATTTATTCCATGTCCTGCAACTTTTCTGAATTCCTTGAATAGACCTGACAGCTCCCTGAGGGACCCAGGGTTTTCTCCGTACACAATGACGCCATCTGCAAATGGATCTTTGTTCGTCCTCCTTTCCAGGCTGGATGCCCTTTGTTTCTTTTCCTGCCTAATTGCTCTGGCTGCGGCTGCTGGGATGGTGTTGAACCTGGTGATGGTGGGCACGCCTTCCTTGCCCTGGCCGTGGAGGACCAGCTTTCCATTTTTCACCACTGGGACCACGGCAGCTGTGGGCCTCTCGCGTGTGATCTGGGTCATGTTGCGCTGAACCCCTTCTGTACCTGCATTCAGACTTTAAGTCACGGCCGAGTGCTGAACATCACCAAATGCTCTTCTGCATCTATTGGAATGTCATGTGACTTTGCAGGACTCACTCTGATCATATGCTCTGTCACATTCTTTGATTTGCCTAAGTCATCCAGTCTGCACCTGCATTCACTCATCCTGCATCCCCGGGATGAGTCCCCCTGGGACTGGGTGTCTCCTCTCTCCATAGGTATCCAATCCACTTTGGCAGTATCTTGTTGAGCTCTTTGCATCCGTGGCCATCAGGGATGTCATCTACAGTTGTTTGGTTCTGTTTTGTTTGGGTGTCTTTGCATAGCACTGGTATCAGAATAACACTCGTCTCATAACCTGAGTTTGGAAGCGTTCCCTTCCAGGTGAGGTGGGGTCTACAGTTCCGTATTCTCACAAGCAGCCTGGTAGGCTGACCTTGCTGGGCCAGCACCGTGAATGGCCAGCTGAGGGTAGAGCAGGCATTAGCTGTTCCTGCAGAGGGAACGACTTAGGCCACAAGGTAACATCAAGGATGTTGTTACGCAGATACTTCCATCACAAGAGAGAACAAATTTGCAAAAAAAAAAATTAAATCCCAGTGTGACAGATAAAATCTAATACAAATAATCGAGCACAACTTTAGTGAGACAGATCTGATGTGAAGAACGGGCCTGTGTTTGGGGGAGGAATTATATTTCACTCGCTTGGGTTCAAGGCAGGCCTTCGCATAGTCAGGACTGATGGCGAGTGTTCTTCCAGCGACGCTGACGCAACGAGATGTTTCGCGGTTCATCTGTGCAAATGTGCTCCCACCTCGGGCTGCGGAGAGACACAGCCACCCCCAGGCACGCGGTCCGGGCTGTTCTCCCTTTCCTAGGAGACGTTTGCTCTGTGCTTCTGCTTTGGTTGCACCCGTGTTTGGTGGTGGTGTTTGTCCTGCAGTGCTGGGGACAGAACCCAGTGCTCGCGCCAGGCAGAGGCTGTGTCACCCAGCCACACCCCGGCCTCCACCCTTGTTTCCTGTTGGAAACGATGAATCTGTTGTAAAATCATGGAAGTTTTCTGTTGCCAAAACTATGCTGCACGTCAGTGCATCTGGGCTTTAAAACCCTGGCCTCGCTCTCCCGCGCAGACGTGTTCTCCCTTTGGGGATTCCTCGAGGTGGCGGGTGAGAACCGTGGGGCAGGGGAGGTGGGACAGAGCTGCCAGGTCCGTTCCGTGGGCTTGGGGACATTCCACGGTGAACCTGCCTTCTCTGACTTTCTCCAAGTACCTCTGACACTTTGTATATTTCTCAACTGAACTTTCTTGGGTCTCTCATGATTACTTGAATGAAAAAGGCAAATTTCTTACCACGGCAAAGGCTCCACCGTTCGGCACCCTGGGTTCTGGCCACAAGCCCGCTCTCAGTCGCTGGTGCCAGCCAGGCTTCTCCGTGACGGCCGCCCAGCCTCGCGTTCCGTGGGCACCGCTCGGCTCCCAGGGCCTCTGCGCCTGCCCCCACCGGGCTCTGCTTGCTGTAAACCGCCGCGGTCCTCACTTGAGGTGTCTGCGACCAACTTGTCCCTTGCACGTGGTAGACGGGAGCCCTGAGGCAGGGACTTTGTAGTCTGTGTCCCGCAGGCCCAGGACCCTCAGCCTGGCAGCCCCTGGACTTCAGTGAGCACTCACTGCGTGAAGGAAGGGACGTGTCTACCCAGCAGCCACCCCACTCCCACAGGAGACAGATCGGCCTCGACATATCCGTCAGATGAACAGGGACCAGGGGTGACCAACTCCTGCTCCTCGGAGGCTCCGAGAAGTGAGCCTGGGTGTCCTGCATCCTGCCCTGGGTGCCCCTGCTCACGCTTCCTTCCAGGGCTTCACACTGGCCGTGCCCTGCACAGGGGCAGCTCAGCCCCTGGAAGCTACGTGGCTCACTGTCCGCTTCAGCCAGTCTCTTTGCAGAGAGGCCTTCCTGGACTGTCCTATCCAGAGACCCCAGTCACTCTCCATCCCTTTACTCTCTTCCACATCGACTTTGTGCTCTCCTCCTCTCGACCCTAAGCTCCAGGAGGGGCGGGACCCTGAGGCCCACTTCCCTGCAGACTTACAATACGTAGTGATGGACACCTGCTCTATGGAGGTCGTACTATTTTTAAAAACTGGATACGGAGCTGGGGATGCAGCTCCGTGGTAGCGCACTTGCCTCGCATGTGTGAGGCCCTGGGTTCCTTCCCCAGCATTGCAAAAATTAAACAGCTAAATACCGATGTGTTAGTTGGCTTTCCATTGCTATCACAAAACAACTGAGATAAACAACTTAAAGACAGAATGATTTATTTTAGGTCACAGTTACAAAGGGTTCCATTCATGATTGGTTGACTTTGTTGTTTGGGGGCCTGTGGCAGAGGAAGCTGCTCACCTCACGGAGGCAGGGGCACAAAGACAGCAGAAGGGGCCAGGTCGCAATACCCCGGCAAGGGCACATCCCCAGTGAGCTCACTTCCTTCTACCAGGCCTCACCTCCTAGAGGTCCCACCACCTCCCAAAGCACCACAGGACATTGGCCAAGCTGTTAGCACAGAGGCCTCTGGGGGACATTCAGGAGTCAAACCATGGCACCTGTATTAGCTGTTCATCACTGTGATGAAATACCTGAGAAAAATGACTTATAAAGAGAAAATGTGCACTTTGGCTCAGGACTCTGAAGTTTCCAGTCCAAGGTCACGTGGCCCCATCGACTTTGGCTGTTGCCACTCCTCATAGGTGTGTGTGGTGGAGAAAACCACTCGCATCACAAGCCAGGAAGCAGAAAGGAAGAAGAAGAAACCGGGTCCGCGGTCCCCAGGGGACGCCCACTAGGCCCTGCCTCTGGAGAGTCCGCCTACCCTGGGGCCAAGCCTTAACCCCTGGGTCTTTGGGACTCTGCTAAACCACAGCAACACCCCTGATGGACGTTGGCACCAAAAGCGTTATTGTTCTGCATAGGCACTGTGGCCGGCTGCCTGTGACCAGCAACGACATGGAGACCAGAGTCCAAGACTAAGGCACCTCAGCCTGGGCACTGCCTACGGGAGCAGGCACACCTCCACCCCCACGGGAAAACATCGCTGGAGGGACCTTTTTATACCTCCTTAATGATGAAGTCTGAACCCCAGGTTGTAAGCTTAGCTCTGGCTGGGGAATCATGAAAATCAGAATGTTAGAGAAATTCCACAGGTGTTTTCAATGTATCAGCAAAATCAAGGTATAATCATCTTATCGGACACCAGGTGAAGGAGGAAGGTACTTTTACACTTTAAAATATTAGCAATTTATAAATGTAAAAAAAAGTATTAATGAGACATATATATACACCCAGACACGCACACAACGCATGTGTGTGTGTGTATACATATATATATGACTCAAGCTAAAATAGAAAACCCAGTTTTTCACCTTTAAATGAGGAGTGGTTACTTTCTTCATAAGGCTATCCTTGGAAATCCTTACCAGTACCAAAAAAAAAAAAAAGAATTTTAGAGAAACATGTATCACAATAAATGATGACAAGCTTGTCTAAATTCCAAGTTCTCATTGGTGGAAAGGCTGGGCCTAAGTCTACCTCTTCCCACAGGTCCTCAGATACAGACAAAGACTATTGGAATGAAATCTTCCCATCCAGGTCCATCTCATAGACTCTGTGATGTAAGGAAAAGTGCAACACGTGCTTTTGCTTTCAATACTTTCTCTGCTGTGGGGAACCGTTCGAGGCCGTACATCTCACAGGCGTACACAGCCTATCATTACAATTGAGCGTATGAATCATTTGTGATTTACGAACATTTCGATTCTTGATATATGCCTTTCAGCATTCCATTCCATCACCCATGAATCACCACCTAGTGAAGATTGAGTGGAATCTCTTCAATTGCACAGTTAAATGGATTTTGAAATTTGGAAATTTCCTTTTTGTGTACGTTAAGGTCTGAAACATATTCCTGGAATTGTCTTTTTTTTTTTTAGTTGTAGATGGACACATCTTTATTTATTTATTTATTTGTTTGTTTATTTTTATGTGGTGCTGAGGATCGACTCACACATGCAAGGCAAGTGCTCTACCACTGAGCTACTTGGAATTGTCTTTTGAGCTTGCAAAACATCCATGCAGTACATCTGGATGGGAATGGAGACCTCAGGTCCTGTTCTAGCTGTTGGCAGCAGGAAGTATGTAAAGGAGTGTGGCATTGCTTTTGATTCAAACATTCGTGTCCTCTGGATGACTTATTTGCAGTATAAGATTTGCATCTAAGTGCAGTTTTGCTTTACAATTTTAGATTGAATTACTTGAGAAACAAGTCTTCAACAAAAGCTAAATCAACATTCCATAATAAAGATTGTAAAAGGTTTTCTCTTTTGAGAAAAATTTCCATCTCAGCCCTGAACTCAAAACTTCACACTAAAGCATGACCACCACTAAAGCCACTGCAATGCTGCAACATGAGAAGCTTCTATTTTGCCAAACATTAATGGAATTGACAATGTCCACGAGAGAAACAGTCCACAGCTGATGGTCGCAGCCCAGCAGTTCATGACAGAGCACCTGCTGGTACAACAAATAACCACTTTATATTTTCACAAGCTTTGTACATGTGTCCCACTAAGCCTTTCTTATTTCTCTATTCCAGATACATTTTTACCACCATTAGTAGTATTAACTCATCTTAGTGGATTCCACTTCAGGTTGCACTAAATTAGTGTTTTCTGTGTCTCTCAAAACACCCTCGCCATGACTGTTCTACCAAGACTGTTCATGGAGGACACCTCTTCAGTCACTTTGAACTCAGCACTGATCCCTGAACAAACAGTAACTGAGCATTACCAGTGGTACTGTCTCTCCCCTACTGTCTCTCCCCGCATCACAAGCCAAGGAATACAACTTGAAGCCTTGGTTTCTAACTGACTATCAATCTTGCTTCCAGCATCCTTGACTCTTCAAGCAACTGTTCTTCACAAAAGGCTAGTAGTTTATTTCCCCGGGACACTTTTTTCTACTGCTGCAATCAAACAATTAATTAATACCAGCAGGTAGTTTTTCTTGTTTGGCTAACAAATGAGCCATCTAAATATGGGGGGGATATGGGAAACATGGAGGAATATGGGGGTAAATATTAGAGAAACCGGGCAGTGAGCCAGGGTTAGCCCACAGGCCACATAGCTAGCCCAGACTAGACCTTACACGCAACCTCACACCCATGAGCAGAAGTTCATGCTGAAAGACCGCTTTTACCAAGGGAGATAAATACCCCACTGGTGGCCATGAGGTGGGCACATGGTAGACATTCAAGGCTGACTGCACAAAAGGCTGACTTAGCTCATGCTCACACGGGGGCGGGGGGGGGCATAACCCAGACCAAGTACTTGGGCCCTTTCCACTAATATCCCAAGGAAGTGGGTAGGGCCCTGCAGGAAGCCACCCAGTGACATCGCCACGCTCTGGGAGACAGTGGCCTCAGGCCCCCACTTCTCAGTCGCTCTCCTCTTTTCTGGTCATGGGCTCTGGAAGTCACTCACCTCTTTCCTGAGCAGCATGTCAGGGCTGGTCGGCCGCGTGACCCAGCAGTGGCCCCTGTGGGAGTGTGGCACCTCCCTGCCACCATGTGTTTGGGCCCTTTGGTTCACAAGAAGAATCCCCATCTCCTCTGAGCATGGAAAGGGGTCGGGCGTGGGATGAGGGGAGGAGCTGCTGTTTGGAAGGAGCTTTCTGCATGTGTTCCCCTGGGTGAGTGCTAATCTTAAATGTCCCCAGCATGGCACCTTCTGGAGGTGGTAGAACCTCTGAGAGGTGGGTCCCTGGAGGTGCCCCAGAGGGGCGCCGTGGGACCTGGTCTCCTCTCCTCTTCTCTCCACTCCCAGCACGCGGTGACCAGGCCTCCACCACCACAGGCTCCCACATGATGTGCTGCACCACCACCGGCCCAAGGCAACGGGCCAATCATCATGGAAAGCAGCCTCCAAAACTGTGAGCCAAAGTGAACCTTTCCCTCTCTTAATCGATTACCTCAGGTGTTTGTTACGTGGACGAATGCTAACGAGCGCAAGCTGAAGGCCTGCTGTATTAGTTTCCTGCTGCTGCTGTAACAAATTACCACTAATGTGGTGCATGGAAACAGCACAACTTTGCTCTTATACTTCTGTAGTTGGAAGTCCTATAGGAGTCTCACCACCCTGGGTTTAGGGGCTCTGCAGGGCTGTAGTCCTTTCTGGGGGAGTGTTATAGCTGGGTCACATGGTAGTTCCATTCCTTGTCTTTTGAGGAACCTCCATACTGTATTCCAGAGTGATTGTACTAATTTTATTTATCTATTTTTTATTTTTTTGGTGCCAGAGATTGAACCCAGGGATACTTAACCACTGAGCTGCATCCCAGACATTTTTTACATTTTTTTTTTTAGAGATAAGATCTTGCTAAGTTGCTTAGGGCCTCGCTAACTTGCTGAGGCTGGCTATGAACCTGCAATCCTCCTGTCCCAGCCTCCCAAGCTGCTGGAATCATAAGCATGCATTTTACCTTCCTGTCCACCAGCTGTCTTTTAAAATGAGACTCAGTAAAATCACAGGTTGGTTCCCGACAGCGGGCTGCACACCCTGGGTGGGAGGTGAACAGGCCAAGCCTCCCGGGCCAGGCAGGTGAACCAGCCACAGCCCACAGTGCCAGAGAAAGAAGGCTCTGGTCACAGCCCAGGGTGGGCCTCGCTTTGCCCTTCTCCAGAGAGCAAGCAACTCCCCACAAGCTCTGTCACCTGTCAGTATCCTGGAGAGATTCTCCTGGAGGGAGGCTGACCTTCCCAGACATTGTGGACACCTCATTAAACTCCGAGGCCAACCCTGCATGTCCTGGAGTCCAGCCCAAGGCCATGTGCAGGATTTCCCAGCGTGACATCTGCCTGGCCACTTGTGGAAGTGGCTTTCTCGCCTGTCAGTCACTGTGGCTCTGGTTCCCGGAGGACCAGGTGCCAGGCCAAGGGCCACGGGACTTGGGGACGCAGCCCCTCCAGCCTGGTGCTTGCCCTCAGTGGAGGACCAGGCTTCAGTGTGGCCACAGCCGCTCCAGAAGCTCCTTCCCACCTGGCCCTCCCACAGGACACACCCCAAGACGCCACCTGAGGGCGTGCCTGGGTTCCCTGTCACAGGTCACACCAGCAAGAGGTCCTGCTCCCTAAGCCCTCTAGCCCCAGGCACTGGACCCCGGGCCTGCCTGGAGCTGAGAAGCTGCAAGTCCACTGTGCCCTCACGAGCCCTGCAAGGCCTCTCACGGCCTGGCCTGTGCTCCCAGGGCCACCTTGACAGGAGTCTAGGGCGGACGGCTGCTCACAGGGCCTCTGTTCTCCCCCCTCCTCCTGATGGCCTGCACCATGTCCACCCACTGGCCCCACTGGAACCTCCCAGGACCCTGGCCTCCCGTCTCTTGTCACCTGCACCTGTCACGGGTCACACTAGCCTTCAGTCTGAAGCCTCCTCACTGTCCCCTGCCCTGCCGATCCAGCCTCCTCTCCACCTGGCCTCCTGCTTCCAGACCTGGACAGGCCATCCACTCCCTCTCCAAGCTGCTGCTGATATCCACCCAGACCAGCCGGGGGACAGGCCTCCAGGCCTCACACCCCAGTCGGCCTGCTTGTCCACTGAGGTGCCCACCAGACCTGGAGGCCCCGCTCCAGGCATCCCTGCCCGGGGCCCACCCTGACCTTTGTCCCGGGCACCTGGCAGCCTGCTGCTGGGCCCCGTGGGCCTCGGCATGCCCTCCAGGGGGATCGCAGGCCTTCGTCCCGTCTCTGTCCAAAGACTGAGTCTCCCCGAAGGCAGCTGTGACCCACAGACACTAAAACCCCTTCCTAATGCTGTGCAAGCCGGGGTTCTTAGTGCTCACGGGGTCGTGGCCGTCACCACTGAGCATCCCTCCCAGGTCCCCGCCCACCCACAGCCACCAGCCGCCTGCTGTCCCGTGGATTTCCCTTCCTGAGTGTCCACACGTGCACTCAGGGGCTCTGCGCCTGGCGCCACTGCGGCCACTTGATGCTTTGAACCAGCCCACGCTGCTCTGGGCCTGTGACTTACAGACGAGCTTTCTCTTCCTCTGCCCTGCTCCTCCCTAACCTCAGGGGAAACATGATCTCCTTTCTCCCTCATCCTCCCAGAGCCATCCTCCCTGAGTGTGCACCCACCACAGGATAGAAGTAATCCAGACTTTGGGGTGACACCAGATCTCTGAAATGACCGTCTCCCAAATTAACAGGTGAATCACAACTCCCACAGAGAACACCTGGAATGCAGCCTCTGAACCACCTCCTGCAAAACCTCCTGTTCCTAGCCAGGCGGGGTGGCACTTAGGGAGGCTGAGACAGGAGGATCGCGAGTTCAAAGCCAGCCTCAGCAATGGCGAGGCGCTAAGCAACTCAGTGAGACCCTGTCTCTACATAAAACACAAAATAGGGCTGGGGATGTGGCTCAGTGGTCGAGGGCCCCTGAGTTCAATCCCCGGTACACCTTCCCCCAAAAAAACCTCCTGTTCCTACTGATGGACAGAAGCCCCTGTGCTTCCCCTTCACTGGCAAACCAATAAACCTTCTTTTTCCTTTTTCTCAAGACCCTGTCCTTGTTATTTGATTGGCCCTGGGGACAAGGACCAAGCTTTTGGCAACACACTGAGCATCGCCCCTTCCCCCACGGGCCGTGTACCTGGTGCTCCCCTCCTGCCATGGTTGGATGACGATCCCATGTGGATCTGCCATGGTGAGCTGCCCGCATACCGCCCGGAGCGTTCCTGGGTCCAGACTTTTGCTGTGACGACCAGCGTTTCTGTGGACTCTCGGGCACACGTTCTGGTCCAGACACGCACTCATTTCCCTTCCGTGCTTCCTGAAGCAGGATTTCTGGGCCATGCAGTAAGGCGGTTTAGGTTTGAGAAAGGAAAACCCCAGTCTCCTGAGGTGCCACACCGTTCACATCACCACCAGCAGCGAGGGGTTCTGGCTTCTCCCCCACTCACCTGCCGCTCCTGCTGTTCCCTGGCAGTCACCTCCAGGGGTGAACCGGGGCTCACAAGCTTCCGATGAGCATCTCCCTGAGGACCCACCCTGCTGAGCACCCTTTCAGGGGCCTGTCCCCTAGAGAAGTATCTACTCAGGGCCTTTGTGCACATTTCAGTTAACTTCTCTGTCCTAGTGATGCTGAGCACAGTTCCTGTGCTGGACCAAGAGCCTCTTGCTGCTGACCACATCTGACCCTACGCCTGTCTAGGCCTGACCCACAGGACGTCGGCTCCACCTCTGTTTCTGCTATTTCAAGTGTACAGTGTGTTAGCAAAAGGTTCTGAATGTGGACCTTACCAGGAACCACAAATTCAGGGGGACACACTGGCATCTCCTAAAGCAAATGTCCTTATACTTTGGAACCCTGGGTAGCAATGTGCATGTGAAGTCAGCAGGTCCTCAGGGTCAAGGAGGAACACAGCGTCTTGACAGCTGCAGCAGCAACCTAGGCAGAGTGCTGGGAAGTCAGGGGACAGGATTTAGAAAGCCAGGAGGAAAGGAGGCAGAGGCCACAGGGGGTGCCTGCAGCTGTGGGCGCTTGAAGGGGTTTCACGAGCTGCGAGTAACTGATTTGCAAGAAATGGCAGGCAGAGAGCAAAGGAGAAAACCGTGCACCTGCCCAGAAGGACAGCGGGGCAGTGCCCACTCTCCCCTTGACCCTCTAGTGCTCCAGGGCGAGGCGTAGCCCTGGACTCAGGGCCGGTTATTCCCCGCAGCGGCCACGGGGTGGTGCTGTGGCGCAGGAGAGCGGCGGCCCCGGAGCAGGCTTCTCGGCCCGGGCTGCACACCTGGGCTCAAGCTGGCGGGTCCACGGGGCTCTGCCCTGTCTGAGGGAGGACCGGCACTCCTCACGCTCCCGTGGGACACGAGTTCAGGTGACAAATGTGGGGCGGTGGCCCACAGGACGATGGGCCTGCAGCAGCACTCTGGACTGGGAGCTAGGGCGGCAGAGGGTCCCGTCCTCTTGTTGGTGTGTTCTCTCTCTCTAGGAAGATTTTTCTATGTTTAAAAAAAACCAGCCCAGGCCCCGTTTGCCCACGTGACCACAGCTCCTGGCAGGCCTGCGCCCTCTAACCTACTGCCACCCTCTATGCTGGGGGAGCCCCAGGCCGCACAGCTCAGGGTTCGGAGGGAGCCGCTTCCCAGGGGCTCAGTGGCCTCCTGCGGAGCTGGGGCTCAGGGAGACCCAGAACGGTGGGCTCAGGGACACTGGCTGGCTCTGGGCCCTGAGGCTGGGGTGGTGGCTCAAATCAATCGCTCCCGGGAACGTGGGGTTCTGGGGATCCCTGACCTCTCAGGAGGCAGCGTGGGACTATGGAGGCTGGCCCAGGACCCTGCGCATCTCACAGTGCCACACTGACAGAGTGGACACCACCGGACCCCGAGCAGAAGACGCCCACGGACTCATTCTTTTGTTTGGTTTTTGTTTTTGAGACAGGGTCTTGCCAATTTGCCTAGGGCCTCACTAAGTTGCTGAGGCTGATTTTAAATTTGTGATCCTCCTGCCTCAGCCTCCCAAGCCCCCCACGGTTGCCATCAGCGAGTTTATTATGACTTGTTTTTTGGGAGAACACAGGCCCCCCCAGCCCCCCTTCCTCTTTCATTCCTTCCTTCATGGGAGGTTTCCCGGACGTGTCCCTGATTCAGATCCAGGCTCTGCCTTCCTGACCAGACACCACAGAGACTGTCCCTCTCAGGGTCCCATGTCTGGAAGCACAGGATGTCCAGCCTTCCACATTGGCGGGTCCTCCTCCCATGTCTGCCCATCTGCCC